>JANHFL010001128.1:108282-129264 GCA_032468155.1 Oxyrhabdium leporinum | reverse complement strand
GCAAAATTAGGCCCACCCCCCAAAGAAAGTAGGGTTGGGCTTACTATTGCGGTGGGTCATGTTTTCTGAGAAACACGGTATTTATCAATAGTCATAAATGAAAACAGTCTTTAGACAACCACAAGTCTGTTTGGTCTCTCTCTCCTTCTGATCCTGCTTGTGAATATTATTTCACCGTGTATATATAGTGCACCCTGAATAGTTGTATCTCATCAAGTTTGCATGCAGAACACTAAATTTTGGAGAAAATCTTAGAAAGTTTGGTTTAAACATCTTTCTTAACAAACTTTAGGGTTTGGATTTTTGTTTTGTTTTTTGCTTTTTTTTGCTGCATTGGCTTCCAAACAACTTCTACTATAATTTGGATTGGCTGGAAACCTTTATAGGGATTAAGAGTGCAGTCGAGGCATATTCAGCAGAAAATCAAACTGAGGCTCAGGTAGTTGTTAAGAGCTGCATTAACAAAGAGAAGCTTTACAAAGCCTGTTACAAAAGGCTGAATTGCTACACCTTGAAACAACCAAATCTTTCTAAAGTAGGGACTTTCATAAAACAAATTAAAATTATGCTTGGGCTCTCTTATATAATTCTCTTATGTAATTCTCTCTTGAATTATACACTGGCTAGATTATTGTATTTCTAGGTCATTCAGTATGCACTTTAGGTACAGTAATAAATTAACTTTTTGTTTAAATTGATTGCAGCCTGTTTTAATCTGCCAACCTCCAGGAGCCCTGGTGGCACAGTAGTTAGTATGAAGTATTGCAGGCTAACTCTGCCCAGAGTCTGGAGTTTGATCCTGATGGGCTCAAGATTGACTTAGTTTTCCATCCTTCCAAGATTGGTAAAATGGGGACCCATATTTTTTTGGGGGGACGGGGGCAACATGCTGACACTGTAAACCTCCCATCTCTGAGCAACACATCTGGACAATACTAGATTGAGGAGGCAGATTGACATAATACTTAAACATGTATCCTAAGAATTATGGAGTCTGACATTCAAGAAATAATTTGGTAGTTCTTATTAATCAGAGGTAATCAGAATTTTTAAAGATGGGAAGCCTTTGCAACACTAGAAATGCACCTTAACCTAAAGCTCTATAGAAAATAGGGGGAAATACTATAAAATATTAATAAAGGAAAGAAGGCATGACTAATTTGCCTAAACATGTTTTTTTAACCATGGTTTATAGAATAAAGCACAATTGGCTGGTTTGCACAACAGATTAGGCGCAACTACACTTCACAAATGATAATAGCTGAGTTAGCACATCATGTTAAGCCAAACCAAACAATCGCATAATTTAGTGCAATAAATGAAGCAGATCTCTTATCTTACTCCCTTTGCTAAGCATAAGTTTATCGTCATGAAAGTTGACCTATTTTGGACTCCTTCCCTTGGCCTCTCTCTTTTTCCTAAGACATCTGTCAACTTTCCTAAGAAAATAAGAGAGCTCGGGCTAAAATCCATGGAAAATTCGCTGCTTGCAACATGGGCAGAATAGGCCATTATACCTTGCTATGATACAGGGAGCTGGAAGATGCTTGCCTGATTACTATTTTGCTATGCTTCTCATGCCTGCAGATAATTTGTAGGGAATTCATGTATCATTTGGCCACACTTTTCACAGAACAAGTGATGCACTGCAGTTGACCTCAATTCCAAGCATGATATTGAAGACAAGAGAAGCAAGCAACAATACAGGGCAGACTTGGCTGAAATCCATCTCTACTGATAATAGAGGTGACTTGGAAGCAAATGAGAAGAGGCAGGGTGCTGAGATAGGGTGCAGATGATTACCAAATGCGGCAGTGAATGGTTCTTGCCTTGCCTGGATTTTGAGTTACCCGATGGTATCTAAATTGGTCTATAATTCAGAGAAATGGATGGACTAAACTTGGAGATACAGGAAGGACTGATCAGAATCAAGATTGCAACATGCTAGTGAAGGTTAACTTTTCTTACTCCACCGTGTCCTTATTAAAATCACCAATATACCCCATCTTTTTTCAGAGGGCAAACCAACGTATTTGGGGACCAGTCTTCCTGGCTCAGCGGTTAAAGATTATGAGCTTGTCAGCTGGAATGCTGACAACCCAGGTTCAAGACTTGAGCGCCGCGCAATAGCAATAGCACTTAGACTTATATACCACTTTACAGCCCTCTCTAAGCGGTTTACAGAGTCAGCATATTGCCCCCAACAATTTGGATCCTCATTTTACCCACCTCGGAAGGATGGAAGGTTGAGTCAATCTTGAGCCTGGTGAGATTTGAACTGCCAAATTGCAGTCAGCCGGCAGTCAGCAGACGTAGCCTGCAGTACTGCACTCTAACCACTGAGCCACCATGGCTCATATGTAATGATATCATTTCTACCAAAGTTCCAGAGATTTGAGAGTCAGGCAAGTGTGCAAGTTTAATTCATTGTTATTATGGTTGGTTGCGTAGTCAGCCAGATGGTTAGACAAGATTTGACACTTTTAGCCACCTACTGAGTCCTTCTCAAGAACCTGAGATGAGCAGATATTGTTGGTTGATGGTGTTAAGGATATCATCACAAGAGATAAGCTGTTCCAAGTAAAAAGCTGCCTTTCAATGGACTGATGGAGATTTTATCAATGCTGATAGTGTTCAAATGGTGTTCCAGTTGTTTTGGGTTTGTGCCCAAGGTGCCTATTACTTTTGATACTATCTTTGCTTTCTTTTGCCATAGTCATTCTGCTTCTACTTGCAAGTGTATTTTGTATTTTGTGATTTTATTTAGTTCTTTTTCTTCTCTTCTGCTATCCTCAGGTACTACCACATCCACTATCCAGACTTTTTTTTGTTTTTATCAACAGTTGTTAAGTCTTAGGTTGATGTGGCAGGTGATTTTCAGTTTAAGTCCTAAAGTCCCAGAGCTCTTTACCTTCTTCATTTTCTATGACTTCGTCTATTTTGTGGTCACACCAAATCTTGGTTGCAGGCAAATGGTATCGCAGATCTTCCAAAACACCATTGTTGTTATTTTGTCATGCTTTAGCTTTACTGGATATTCTTCACTGTCCTTCAGATATTCTATGCTCCTTTTTCTTTTTCAACTATCTGGTATACTTGCAATATTCCACACCCGCTTATTTGTCCTCAGTCAGTAGTTCTGCTGGAGTCCAGTCCACTTTTACATGGTATCTCATAACTGGAATTGTTCAGGTGTTAATTGCCTTGATGGTGTTTCTTCCACTGGGTTTGGACTTTAAGATTTTCTTCACTGTCATGATGTATGTCATGCTAAACATCTTTTTGACTTCAGTGTGCCTGATGTTGTCAGCTTTTGAAGGATGCCCAAGTATTTGTATTGATCGTCTTCATCCAGACTCCATAGGCATTGTGCTTCCTTCAATTTTCACTATTTTTCCCTTGTTGATGATGAGGGTGACACACTTGTCTAGTCCAAACTCCATTGTATTGGACTCTGTCAGCTCCCACACCAGTTAGCAATTTGAAAGTTATTGATAAGCAGGTAATTGATCTGTAGTTGTCTGATGCTGGCACTTGTTTTGGTTCTTTCATTAACAAGTAGGTTTTGCAAGATGTTAATCTCTTTTCCATTTAATCTCCTTGACTGTTAAACTTCTTGGAAATGAAGGGTGCAGACCATCAGATGTTTCAACCAAAAATTATGCAGTTCATCTTCACTTGGAACTGACCAATTCTTGATCTCCCTTACCCTTTTCTCCACCATTTCTGTTGTTCTTTCATTTCAACTTCTTTTTTATTCTTATCCACCTTCTTTATTCAAGTTGCATTTTTGTTGTATTTCTTTTTCACTTGAAATTGGAGATTCTGCCTGTAGTATGCAATTTGAGCTTTGTATCTGCTGATCTCCTTGGCTATAGCTATTATTTGCTGCTTTATTATTTCCAATGCTTCCTTAATCTTCCTTGTTTCTACATGATATTTCTTGATCAGGTATTCTTTGGTCTTCTTGTTCTTCAGCTTTTTTTTTCTCAGCTCAGCCCTTTTTATTACTCCCATTTCCCTGGCCTTCAAGAAGCTTATGGTATGTAGAAAAGAAGTAGGCCTAGACTATGTACTGACACATTCTGAGCAATCAGGTGTCTACTTCACCATAGAAAAAAATCTTCATGGATTTATTGAGTTCATGGTCTCCGCACAGCAATCTGGGCGTGCAAAGAAGCCTATTAATAATCTGGAGGGCAGGGCAATTTGTCAGACAATAGCATTCAAGCATCTCTACATAGTTTCTTCTTCAATATCTTGCTCTTGTCAAACAAGTTGAATTATTTGTTTCCAGTGTAAAAATGTGTTTGATCTTGTGAAATGGTCCTTATGGCAAGGTGAGAAAGTAAATTCTGAAGTAAATATTATCTAGTTAAGATAATTTATATGTTTGCTAAATTATAAAGTTATATGAAAGAAATTCATATGTTTCCCAGAATTTTCATAAATAAGTAGATTTCTTAAATTGTTATTCAGTAGTTTTCACTGTCTGATTATACTCAGCATAATCTGAACATTTCATTCTCATTCATTAAAGCCACATAGTTATTGGAGTATAAAACTATGCCCAAATAGTGAGTCATTTCCATTGAATTCAATTCAGGTGTAGAAGACTATAGTCTTAAAATCTTCAAGTGGTAGAAAAGACCAACAATTTTTGTGACATCTTAAAAGACTAGCGATTGTGTTAATGACATTCATTTGTCCTAACATAGGACTCTAGTCGATATGTCACAATGGATTATGTATTTAAAGGGCCGTGACTATTATATTTTTATAGCTAGCACAAGATAGAAGTATTAAAGAATTAAAAACCACTCCAGCGGAGAGTCGGTAAAAGTGTAATTAAACTAGTTTTCATGTAGGAAAGACATTGTTCAGGTCTCAGTAGAGATGAGCTAATATTTTGGAGGATGTCTGGTGATAAAATTGTCTTTATGTATCAGTGGACATCAGATAGTGACTGCAGCCATGGAATGTTTTCCCCTTGGGAGGGAAGCTATGACAAACTTAGACATCATATTAAAAAGCACAGACACATCTTGCCAACAAAGGTCTGTATAGTCAAAGCTACAGTTTTCACAATAGTAATGTATGGTTGTAAGATATGGACCATAAGGAAGATATTGATGCTTTTGAATTGTAACACTGGAGAAGACTCTTGAGAGTCCCCTGTACTGAAAGGAGATCAAATCAGTCAATCCAAAAGGAAATCAACCTTGACTATTCTTTGGAAGGACAGACACTGAAGCTGAAATTCAAATACTTTGGTCAACTAATGAGAAGAGAGGACTCACTGGAAAAGACCCTGATGTTGGGAAAGATTGAAGGCAAAAGGAGAAGGGGGCAGAAGCGGATGAAATGGTTTAGATGGCGTCATTGACACAATGAACATGAATTTGAACAAACTCTGGAGGACAGGGGGATCTGGCATGCTATGGTCTATGGGGTTGTCAGACATGACTGAACAACAACTGAACAACAACAACCTTAATGGACATGGATGAGAAATTCGTTAGATGAATCTCCTTTAGGAAAAAGCTCTGAATAGGATACCACATTCCTCCAGCCTCAGACCTTTTATGATGGTGAAGGGACAATGAACATTGACCTGGACTATTTTCACAAGTCATAGTGCATAACACTGCATGCTATTTGTTATCCTCAGTTGCATCATCATTAGGACTAGGATGTTCTATATCTTCTAGAAGAATTCCTAAATCACTCCATTAATTTTGGCCTTTGTGATAGAAAATCCCATAAGCATTTATTCCCCATTTTTATTACTGAAACCTCCACAGTAGACACAGTGATTATAAGCTGTCTGTTTTTTGGCTCTTATTATTAGTTGTTTTTATCTAAACATGTATCTTTACAATATTTAATCACCAACTATTTTAACCTTAAGTGCCACAATATAATTTGTGTAATAGAACCTTTTCTATTTAACATTTATAATTTCCATCAATTATGTGTAAGAAATTTATTTATGTGCCTTAACAATGTCTTAGGACAATGTAGCTTACTTTTTCTTTTTTCAAGTGTTCCTCGGTTTGTTTCCCTTTCATAACACAATCCGCTGCCCAAAGCTGTCATTTGTTATGGCTGATATAGCTGGCTGTTGTATTCTCGTATTTTAACCTTAATCAAGCAATATTTGAGTAACAAACAGGGAATTTTAAGCACAATCTTCCCAGAAGATCTCATGTGGAAGGAGATTCTTCTGGGTGTGGTTGTCCCATTGATCTAGAGAACACAAGAGTGGGAAAATTGCGTGCATTCTTTCAGATTATCCAAAACTTTTAGGAGGCTGTGCATGTGTGAATGTGTCTATGTATTTGTAGCAAAGTTATCTTCCTAAATAATTTCCAATCTTTCTTCTCTTCCTCCTTTATCAGTAGGAACACACAGACAGATAACATCCTTGTGATGTGACCCTGACCTTTGTCAACCTTTGTTAAGACTTCATCTGAAGTCAGGCCTAATGTTTGTAAACAGGATGTAATTAAGGCTGGGAACTGACCGAGCCTGACATTAAGACAATGTGGAGCTGGCAGAGAATGTTCTGTCAGATGTCAGCTCTCATTGTATTCTAAGTGCCTTCATAATAATTAAAGCCCTCTTTATTAAGGAAGTTCACTCAACTTGGATTAATCTGTCACAGTGTGGTAGCCATCCTTCAGAGTGCAAGTGTTTCCTCTGATAAACCTTAAAATGAGATGGGGGGAGGTGAGTGGGAGGAGAAAGAAGAAAAAAGCACGGAGAACTAAAAGAAAACTTTAAAAGTTAAGGCTGAGTTTGGTGACAGGTGCTGGCTAAAGATTGGTAGCAGGGGTGGGAAGAGGAGAAAAATTCCTTTGCCGGCTGTGTTATCGCAAAGTGAACATAAGAGGTCAGAGTTATCATTTTAGGGCGCAGCCAGAGTGGGCCAGCAGGCTCACATGAAGGAACACAGGAAAATGAAGGTGCAGAAAAATCTACTGATAAAGACATTGTTGCAAGGTGGCGTTATCTAGTGGTATGTGGGCGGAGGAGGATGCAGATTGAGATGGAAACACTGAATGGGAATTTATCGAGTGAGACTAATTTCCCAGTGGTGCAGATGGCCAACCTGAAGGAAGTGCCAATGTTTCAGTAAACGGAGAGGTTAGTGTGGAGTCCTGATGAAGATAATGATTAGTTGAGGAAGATAGTATCCCTACAGCTGGTGCGGAGCTAATACTTCAGGAGAATGACTGATCTTGGCTCATGCCCCATTATGATATTCATTTTATTATATTTCACCAAAGAGGGAGTTTACTTGGTCAGTTATCATATAAGGCAAGAATCCTGGAGATATGTGGAGTCTTTGATATAGACTGTTTTACACAATGACGCTGAGCAGATGGAAAATAAACAAACACTCTTTGTCCTCCATAATATGAATGGTTCCATTCTCAAAGAAGTAAATCTGACTGACCGCTTCAAATTATAGATGAGCCCCCACACAAATAGTCTTCTACTTTCTAGCCTGATCCCTTAACTACTAGCTCTCTTTTAGCACCTCCTGCAGTATTTTCTGAATCCAAATGAATGTCTGAAAGTCTGAAGATAGTTTAAGAAGAAAGATGTTGCGGTAGAAGCAATTTAAGTCTTTTTGGCTTGGTTGATTGCAGGCCCACAATCTGAAGGATCAGAAAATGACACAGGGTTAATTCAACTAAGGATCAACTAAGATCCTGATGCTAGACTTAATAAGGAGTACAGAAGATGGCAATGGTTTAATCCCTACAAACTCCCCCCACCCCCTTTGAAGCAGGTGTAACTTCTCACTCATACCTCTGAGTTTTGCCCTCCAAAATGTAACCTCTAAAGACATGGGCAGGAGGTACTTTGAAGAATGTTGTACTTTATTCTTTTCTAACTCATTTATTTTTAAACAGAGAAACATAGGAGCATGATATGCACAGTATTATACCAGGGACAGAAAATATCCATAATAAACAGATAACTGGAGCATGTGTAATCCTTAAGTATCTCATGTAGGATAATCCACATTTGGAAAACTGCCTAAAAATTGGAAAGTTTAAGAGATTAAGAAAATCAAAAAATTTCACTCTTTGAAAGAAAAAAAAAGTAAAAAACAAAATATAATAATGGGTAGCATCTTTTATAGAGTGGAACAATAAAGGGATTCTGAATGCTTATGCAGGCTATAATTTTAAAACTGCAGAGAAGGCAAAAGTTGGTTCTAAGCACTGTTATCTGAAGTTCAAGGCATGAATCCATATTAAGTTATTCTCCTGACAAAAAGTTAGGAAGAGACATTCACAATTGACGCAGGCAAATGACACATTTGACTTCAGTGATGGAAATAAGAGAAATGAGGCTGTCTTTATTGCCTATGTAATAGGTCAATTTAAATAATATACCAGGAACTTTTGTTTTGGTATGTTTTAAAAGAACAGTAAATTCAAGTTGAACAGGTGATATACGAGTTGGAAGGATTGTATCCTTAGTGAATACTGTAATGTGTAAGTTTCAGGAAATGTAGGATTGTGCCATTCAGTTGTTAAATTTAGCATTCTCCAAACTGAGGGGATCTTTGATGCTTTTTGAGCTTGGTTGTTTTCTTGCAGATGTTTCATTATCCAAACTAGATATAAAATCACCAATGCAGTTACCTAGTTTGGGTAATGAAATATCTGCAAGAAAACAACCAAACTCATTTCAATCCTGAACTACATATATTCTCCTTTATTGATTCTCCAAATGGTATAAAATATAAATAAATGTGCATTTTAAAAATTATGACAGGGTATTTAATAGAATAAGGTCAAAATTCTGAAATATTATACAAGTTTCCCCTTGCCCCAGGACACTATTTTGAAACTGCTTAGCTAAATACAACATTTAATTGAAAATAAATCCCACTGAATGTGGGGCTTACTTTTAACAGGAATCTACTTTATGTAATATAAATGAACTGAAATTAAAATTAATTACTTTCAACTTCAATTGAACAAATACATATTGGGGTATATTTTATTGGCGAGGGGAGGAAGGGATATTTGTAATCAGAAGAACTGTAATCTCTGTTGTAATAATTCATTGTTTGAAGCTTGAAAAGGGAATTACAAAAAGAAAATATTAAAGACATATTCTAATTACAAGTTGATTATTTCTAATAGTTAAATTGTAACATAGTTCAATATATTCATTTTTATCTTGTATGTTGATGCTGTGTATATAAATTTTTATGTTATGAGTTCACTTAATTAATACTAGGTGAATAATTAGTAACAGAATAATGAATGGTAATAGATCCAGTAAAGAAAGTAAAAGTTTGATGATTTTATCTTCTTCTGTCTTCTTTCTTTTTTTACTATTATGTTAATCTGGAGCATATTTTCATTTATTTTTATTCTTAAATTCTTCAATTTAATAGTTCAAAGACTAACACTTTAATACCATATGACAAGAATCCAGGAAATGTCAAACCTGTGTTTATTGATTTTACGGGGACAGAAGTGAAATGGGACTTCAAAGTAGGATCAAGGCTACCAATGTCCTAAACTGTGATAAAAGCTTGTCTACTTTCATTAGACATTAGTATTGAATCACTACATATGTTAGCATTAAATCTATTAAGCAAGCCTTGTTATTTTCTGGGCTAGCAGTGTTAGTCCAGACAGTCACACAAGCACACACATGGTTCATTTATTAGTGTGATTTTCATTTGTTTCATCCAGTAGAATGAAACAGAAATGTTCATTCATCATTAGCAAACAAGCACCAGAACAAATTATTAACTGTTTTTAAGAGTTTTATGCATTATAAAGGCAAAGGTTAAGAAACTTGTTATGTACATAACAATTTTCTGCTAGAGAGAGAGAGGAGCCAAACTGTGGAGGAAAAGTGGTTTTATTTAAACAAGACACAACAGATTTAATTAAATAAACAATTGTGAGGAATAGGATTATTTGCCTTGATGAGAGCTGCCATTTGCTTTATACATTAAAAATTCAGAAGCTGCTTAAAGTATTAATGCTAACATTTTAATTTTTTTTTCGGCATGTAAATAGGATGGTAGGAAGTAAAAAGATGGGCAGGGAATCAGAGCTGTGCACATGAAGGCTTTTTAAAGATAGGTAAATCATTTTCTTCTTAAATGAAATTCTGTTTGACTGCATGAAATATGAACAGTAATTAAATGCACAGTCTGTGGGCCTTCCATACTTTAAAGCACTCCCCCCCCCCTTCTTTTTATTCCTTTAAAAAAAGTGCTCACCTCAGACAGGCCAATTATCCAAGAACGATGGAGTCAAGGGAAAAGTAGCTAAATTTCTCTACTTGAATGATCACAACCACAAGTAAGCGATTAGTCCCAATAAGCACCAGCAGGGATGTGGTAGGGACCCTCATACTGGAGGGCTTCAAATAGTCATTTCCTTGGTTTAAATAAAATCTGACTGCACTAAATAGACAGTTTTTAATCTCCATTGGACATCTGAAGATTTCTCAAGCTGTTGTTGGCCATGGCAGAAACAGTTTTTTTGCTTTGTTGATTAAACCAGTGGACTCTACCACTGCTTATCGGCCTGCGACGAGCTGTTCTTTTTAATTAAAAGTGAGCCACCACGAGAGAGCAATTAACAGCTAGTAATTACTAGGCTCTTCAGAACAGCAACATTTTGCCTTTCATTCCAATTATATAATGGACAAGTGGCTTTTTGATCTTCAAATTAGTGAGCTCTTGTACTATTTGTTTTGAGGCAGATTTGGAAGGTTAATGATGCCTGTGGTGGCACTTTTTCCACTGACTGATGTAAGACAAGGGGGAAAAAAGTGGTAAAAAAAATAGAATACTCTATCAAAAAATGCAAATGTTGCCTTCACAATAATGAACAGGAAAACATGCAGGTTGTTTAATAAAAGCGAAACACAGTCTTGGTTTTTTTTGGTCTTTAACTAGCACCATGGAATTATTTTTCTTAAAGTTTTAATTAAATGTTCTAATATAGATTCTTTAGAGAGTGACGCATAACATTTAACTGCTTGATTCTTAATTGTATTTGCCTTTGATTGTGGCACGTATAATTTAATGTTTTACCATGGAACAGAGACCTGGAAGTTTCCCCTAGGACATACAATGCATTGACTTCATTTTAAAGTCTTTTAAGTAATAAGTCTTAAAGTTTATTTAATGGCCACTATGTCCTCTGAGTACAGAGACCCCTTCCATCACAAATCCTTGTCTAATTTTAATTAATATTGATTTGCATTTCCTAAAGAAAAAAAGCATGATTGTTACTGTGCCATATAGCTAGGAAATTGTGGGAGAGATGGGTTTTGAAATATGTCACTGGGTAGGTTTTCAAGGCAGATCAATAATGAAATATGAGGTTCATCGATGCCATTGGTGTAAATCAACTCAGTATAAGTTGTCTTAACTGAATATTACACACAGGGCTGTCTAATTCTTTGATTTGCTTTTCCAACATTTGTTGTTTGGAAAGCATACGATGGAAATTCTAAATTCTGTCAGAATTCTGATGTAGTAACATTGATCTCTTCGGAAAAAGATTAATATATTTATTTGTCACAAATTACTCCCATATGCAGACATGTAATTAATGTGCTTTAAAATAAATAACAAAACGGTATGTATGTATATATGTATGTATGGTTTATCATACTTACATGGCTACCCATCTCACAAATGCACAACTCTGGGTGGCATAGAAGCATTAAATAAAAAGAAAAACAAAAAAATATATCAAAAACAGACATTAAAAAGTATAACAAAAAATCATAGTATTAAGAGCCCACACTAATATTGTAATTTGAATCAGAATATGGCTTTACAATAATTGCTTTTGCAAAGATGCTTACATTTCAGTTAATGTAACAATTTTGGTGATGTTTCTACAAGAGAAAGTAAGATTGAAACTAGTAAACACACATGTACAAAATCATTATTGGTTGGACAGACTTGGTGTCAGGATCTTTGTCTTTTCCAGTGACATATACCTACACATATATGTGGGAGCCATTTTGTATGGAAGCAGACTATCTTGACAACAGATATCTATGAATTACTCAATGATTCTGTTATTATGTAGGAGCACTCCCATGCTGGAACACTCTGAAAACTTGGTTCCCTAGCAATGATTGGCAAATAAGATCTAGTCTTCTGACCCAAAGAAAAATATTTGTCTACGTGCTAATTGTTGACTGGCCTATGGTGTCCTGCATCCTCTTCTTATTCTTTTTGAAAACAGGACCACTGCTTCCCTTTCTTCACTTATCTGGCATTTTAAAGGTACCTCGGAATGTATTCAGAGCAGGCAAGTATCCCTTACTCATTTTTTTTACCAGTTTCAAGCTTCCATCCCGCCCTACCCATTTTTTTCTTCTGCTTTGACAAACCCCATCAACTTGCTCTTCAAACATCAAGGTAACACATGCTCTCTTTTCACAGAGGAATAAGTCATATTTGGAGTTGTATTGTTCCATCTTTTGAGTTGTTACCTGTTAGTATTTGCCATTGTTGTTGATCAGCTGGTGTACTAATTTTTTTTCTTTTCTTTTTGAATTATTCATTTATTATTTATAAAACAATTCCTTATTTGTTATTTTTAGCATATTTCACTAACCTCAGCTACTTCTGAGCTTTATGTTTCTTAAGGCCACCTCTATAGTTTTGGCTTATGCTATTTTGGAACATCTTTTGTATATGTCTTTTCAGAGCTTTAGTTTCTTGTGCTACGTCCCATTTTTTTCTTCTGCTTTGACAAACCCCATGACAGATTTTCTTCCCTTTCTTTAAAAGAGGCACTATATATGTCCTTAAAACTACCAGTTCAAAACAGTGGATCAGGGAGAAAAAGCAGTGTATCTATGATGCTGGACTACTGAAATACTTCCAATTTTTGAATCCGTTAAAATATACTCAGCTGACAGTTTGTGGGGATTCCTTCTTCTCCCTCATTCTTGCATTTTTCCATAATGGGTACTGGGTTATTCTTGTTTTTGATCTGAATTATGGACATTATATCACCATTCTCTGACTTTTTGTTTAAATACAAGTGCAATCTTCCAGCCGTAGGTATATGCAGTCTTGTTTTGGGGTAGGAATAAAACTTGCCAAAACTTTTCAGGATGGAACAGTAGAGTGTCATAACTTACGTTTACTTCTATTTCTTAAGGCACCGCCAGGAGGAAAAAAATATGTATTCTTGTTTCTTTTTCAGCTTCTTAGATTAGCTACCTATATTTGCTAACTCTTACAAGAAATATTTGTTGGAACTCTGCTGAACTCTGTTACCAAACTCTTGTTACTCACTCAGAGGGCTTGCTTGTTGAAAATTGGCAGCCTTTTATTCAGCTTCCTCTGCTTACTTTGGAGAAGCAGTCCCTCAATTACATGCAATTGGCAACCAACAGCTGTCAGAACACTCCTAGCAAGCAGCAACTATTTAGCAGGTTAGTTTTTTCATTGCTTTCCTATCCTCCTCTCTTCCTTGTTTCTTCCTTCAGTCGAATTCTACTGCCAAACTTCCCTTACAATTTCACTTGCTCAGTTCACTTTCACATGGTTTATTTCGAGGGATTGTTATGTTTAGTCTGGCAGGGTTTCTGCATCATGGTAAATCATAGTTTATTTAACCATGATTACTAAATAGACTACAATTGGCCCAATTCAATCCATGCTGTAGTTCCAAGCATGTTAAATCAAAAGCAAACAAACCACTGACTGTTATGTGAGTTAAGCTAAAGATTTATATGAGCTAAGCTAAAGTGTAAAGCTGAGATTTTCAGAAATCTGTTAGAAGAAACAGTTTTTTTTTCTTCAGGAAACTGCATTCTATAATTTATAAAATGGTCTTGCAAAAGGAAGCTTATCAGTGATCATTGAATGTATTATTTTCCATCAAATGAGGTGAAAACAGGTTTGCTTTTTTTAAAAAAAAGTGGACTTCATATGTTATACTTAACAGAAACTGTCTACAAAATATTTCTTTTCTTCCTCCTTATGTTATTTTGTACCAAATTGCATATCACTTGTTTCCTGTCAATAATTGTTATTATGATAGGAATAAAAAATTAAGCTATTCTCATGATTTGAAGTCATACATGATTTAGTATGTTTCAGTTCAAAGTTTTTCAAAAAAGGAACATAGTGCAGGAAATGCAGGTTCCATTAGAAGTCCTACATTTAGTATAATGTGTCCTCCTGTAATGTTCTACAAAGCTGTAGATGTTCTGATTGGTTGGAAGAGAGGTTGTAATTCAAAATGAATTGAATGGAAATTACCCTTGGAGGAACATATGGCCCTTTATTTCCTTCTTGAATGTAAGTAAAATAAGATTCTCAGTAGTTAATATTGATCTAACTAAGAAATATACACAGAATGAATTTCAAAACTATTTGCAGAAATTTCAGAAATTCATTGTTACTTTAGCAAAATAATGTCATTATCATGGCAGATATTTAACATTTGGTTACAAATTTCTTGGGGTTATTGTCTAGAATATTCCTACTGTTGTGTTCCAACTTTAATATAAATACATGCCCTGTGTGTCCCAACAGCCAACACTAAGCAGTAATATTTTCCATATCACACAGTATCAGGAGGTCAAGATTCCAATTGATTTAAAATCATGTGACAATGACATGTTTTGATTTTTGAAAATAAATGTGCCCCAGATATTTGTTTTCTCAACTTGGAAGAGTGGACAGAACAAACTAGTTATGTTATCTTTAGATTAAAAATTATATATTTTACAAAGGTAAAATTGTGAAAACTGAGAAAAAAAATCTGATGATTTCCTGTTAACTAAGAAACCTATTGCACATGTTTTTCATAAGCATGATTAACTTTGTGCAGGACTGGGTACATGATTGTTTCAGTGACAAACATCTTCTATATCAAACTAAAACAACAGTTTTAACATTTAAAAGAAGTTTAGTTTTTTGGGTTTTTTTCTTTTAATTGACAAATTTACTGTCTGTTAAAAACCTATTAAATTATTTTTTTAAAAAACTGAAGATAATATCACCAATTGTTTATATTCCAAATGAGGTTCTGGTGAATCTATTTAGTTATTTTGTTAGAATTGCATGTTAAATGTTATTAAATGGCTTCTCTTTTTAGAATTAATCTATTTTTCTCATGACTCTTGATAATGTTGCCTGTCACAATAAATTGAAACTTCACAAATGTTTGCCCAAGTCTAAAACTTGGAAATTAGCCTTGTTGGAAATTACTGAAGGCCAATCTAGCGCATCCAACCCATTATCAACAATGGACAATTTTATGCTATGGGAGAAATATACAAGCAAGGCATGATGATATTGCCTTAAGCATACACACATATGCACACACACATGATATTGGTCTGGGAGTACATAGTGCAGAATTTTGATGAGATTCAGTAGACTTTAGTAGGCAGGAAATGAAATCTGTTGCTTTAAGATCTGCAAAGATCTGTATTCCACTTCTAGACAGAGAAGCTAACTATCTCAGCAACAGATAATACATGATTCCAAGAGTGGTTCTCCGAAGCTCCCTCTGAGCTCTTAGAGCTATATAGCTGCACAGTCTATTTAATGCCTGTTAAAATCGATGTGAAGGCCTTTGTTGACTTAAATAGATTAATATTAAAAGGAAGCTTCAAATGCAAGTCTGTTGTGCTTCTAGTCATGGAGTGAAAAGCACCATATTGTCCTCTTCCTTCAACAAAATATCTTGGACTGATCCAAACATCCCCACCAGTTGAAACTATTAGTGTGCGTTATTCTTTGCTCCTTGTCATGAGGATGAGAAAGAACAAATCTGGTAAACAAAGCAAATACATACACCCACAAATGTCCAAATTTTAAACTCATCGCAGGATTTATTTCCAAAAGGATAAAGGGAACAAAGGAAAAGACAGCAAGAGGTGACTAACAGTAAAACAAAAAAAGCTGCCACAAAACTAACCAACCAACCCTCCCATCCCCAATTAAGGACATCAAAGTTTGGCTTTGTTTAAAATATGGGTTGGGTTGGCACAATATTTTTTGGCACTGTGAATGTAGAATCCTGGCAATAACAACTCTCCATATTATTTCACAGGTGTTTTACATTTATTGAAAGGTTGTGGAATGATGGAAAGCATCTTGCATGCCCTTTTAGGCTTTATAATATTGGCCAATGTTCATTGACCCCTCAATGAGAATAAGGGGCTGCTTTTGCCTGGCTTAAAAAAAACACAGAGTCTTCACAGTTCTGTAGTTAATTGAATAAAATTCTGCTACTTAGGAAACACACAGATATGGAATAACCCAACCTTATGTGCAGGGAGTTCTCTTGTCTGAAAATAAGATTAGGAATTTGTTTCCACTTGTGAATATGGTGATAATTATAGTTTATTTTACCCCTGGAAGAAGTAGTAATAGCAGTAGTAAAGGATTGCAATCCTCAAAAAACATCATTTAGGGGTAATTGTACAGGCTTCAGTGGGATTGTTTCTGAGGAAATGTTAAAGAACAGCAGCCCATGTCTACAAATAATGTAGCTATTCGTTTTCTGAAAAATTTAAATGACTATTCCAGGACAAAATTAAAATTGGCCTCAGAGGGAATGACATTTTTTTCAGTTTCCTTGCAAGTGGAGAATATACAGTTCTAAGTAGATCATCGGCATGTGTACAGAGCATAGATCACATTCTTGTGACATGCTTAAAAAATCCAGTAGCCATGTATTTGTCATTTCTGATTTCCCCTCCTCCCTTTAACCTTTTTTCTCCTTAGAATGTAGCTGGCTCTGACAGTGCCAGGGAAAAAGTAATCATTGTGGAAATTTTATAATTCTTGGCACTGCATGAGATAGG
Organism: Oxyrhabdium leporinum; assembly: GCA_032468155.1. Taxonomy (NCBI): domain Eukaryota; kingdom Metazoa; phylum Chordata; class Lepidosauria; order Squamata; family Cyclocoridae; genus Oxyrhabdium; species Oxyrhabdium leporinum. Next base: position 112,401 of record JANHFL010001128.1, on the reverse strand, counting down.
CCAAAATCCAAAGAATCTTCTTAGGCTTAGCTCCCAAAGGCTTAAATATGTCACCGGAGATTTCATACATTTTTCTTGGAGCAGCAGAGCTCGCCCCTCTTAGTATCTCAGACACTCCTTTTGAAAAATCTCCTGAGTTTTGAAATGTGTTTGTCATATAGGTTGAGGGATTGCTGTAAAAACAAATCCCCAGTTCCCTAGGGATCATGGAACAAGTCTACAGTTCTTCGAGTTCAGGACATAGAGTCCTATATATTAATGAGGCTAGACTTCTAGTTTTTTAACTCGTCAAAGAGATATAAGGCAATATAAATCCAACATGATCCATTTGTAGCTGGAAATGCTAAGAATGAGACTTATGAATGTGTGCTTTTTCTGGAAGCTTATGATAAATCAGCAACACTTCTACATATACGCTCCAATAAAATGAAAACATATCTCTCTCACCATCTCTCTTTTTTAATGTCTCCATGGATGTAACAAAATGGAGTTAAGCTGCTCTTGTAAGTTAGATTATTTTGTGATGATTATATTTCATTCATTCAGAAAGATGTGATTCAAATGAAACATCATCAGAAAACTACAAGTCTCATTTTCAAGCATATTTTAGCCATATTAGGAACATGTCCTTACTATTCATAAACATCTTTGCTCAAAACTCTTTCAAGCACGATGAAGGCAAAGACAAGGACTGTCCTTGTTATTGTCCTATGAACTGGCACCCTTTCCCTTATCATTCAGTTAATGTTTTCATTAGATTGATTAATTGGCTTTCATAACAGACCTAACTTTATCTTTGATGTAGGCTAGATTGTCTAATTTGTGAGAATCTATCCAGTAGGTTTACAATGGAGCAGAGATTTAAAAATGGGTTACACAGGGGCCAAATCATATCCTCTGTAGCATACTGATGTGCAACACTGCTGACTTAAGCAGATGCAAACATCTGGTTGAGTGGATGCAGAAACAGTGCCTTTCTTTTATGTTGTCACCATGTCCAAGTTCTTCAGCAACTCTTTTGTAACTGGGCCAACTATCTGCTGTCTTAGCTGCAAAGAAATTTTTCCAGCAGAAGTGCTGGAGTTGTAAAGTAAGTAATTTATAAGAATCTTCCCTTCACCTTCACTCTCAGCTTCTCAGATCTTTTCCCTCTCGATAGAAAACATCTCGCTACCATTTCTCAGTGGTTTTAAAACTAAGCAGACATGTAACTTCATTTGACTGATCCAATCAGGAGACACATGTTGCAGATTCTATTTAAAAGGTGGGGTTATCTAACAGAATCCAGGAAGACAGCTGTTTTCAACATGGTACCCTCCCTGTGGAACATCCTCCCCCAGACCTTAAATTGGCTCTAAGCTTCCTAGCTTTCAGGAAGACCCATGGTTCTGCCACCATCCCTGGGGGTTCTGGCAATGGTGGGGTTCTTTTCCAATGGTTGCATTGAGTGATGTAAGGATGGATTTTGCTGCTGATTATGGGGCTGTTGTTTTTTTGTTTTAAATGGATTATGAACGTTTTTATATCTTTGTATATTAGTTTAATTTGTTTTTATTTGTTTACCTATCATGAGCCACTCACTTAGACAAGATGCAGCCATACAAATTGAGTGAATAATAATAATAATTCATGCATTCATGACCTTCACTATTCCGGTGAATTTTTTTAGGGCTAGGAAGATAAAGACCGTTACTACTTCAAGTTCTTTTCCACTGGATTATGACCAAGCCTGAATCATACAGTATCCTTGATTATTATTTTTTAGCATGTAGGCTTGTGTGGGAGAATTATTACTGGATTTAGAGCTAGTGAAGGCTTTGGTTTGTGTCTCTCATAGTAAAAAGTGTTGTTGCTTTTGCTAAGTATCTGTGGTGTCTATGGTATCTCCATATAAACTGCAAGGAATGTTATGGATCCCATCCCCTAGGGAGATACACCTGGTGGGACCCAGAAGAAAGGCCTTCTCCATGGTGGCTACCTCTCTCTGGAACATCATTCCCCCAGAGATTAGAATGGCCCCCAGTCTAACACTCTTCTGGAAGATCACTGAAGACCTGGTTCTGCCAGTGGGCCTGGGGAGCGCAGAGCAGGATGGACCCCATTAAATGACTCGTGTGATCGTCGCCGGGGTGGGGGGTAAATAAATAAAATAAATATTGAGTTTCAGTACTGCAGAGAGGACTTTTTGCTAGTGATCCTCTCCAATTTGTTTGATCTCATCATACTCATATCAGAAGCACCCAGGTACTTCCAGGTTGAAAAGATTAGCTAGTGACATCATAGTTGCCTGGGGGATACCAAGTTGGGGGGCTCCTTTTGTGTTCCTGGCAGAAGCTGGAGTGAAGGACGAGAGCTCACCTGGCCCCATGGCAGCACTCAGGCCTCGAACACGGTTTTGCTAAATTCCAAACCAGTGATCTAAGCATGCGAGTCACCGTGCTCCTAGATTTGTTTGATTATTTGACTATAAAAACAAATATGACATGGGAAGAAAGGCACCCTAAGGCAATTATCAGAATGCTGATTTTTGTACCCACTTTTAGATGTGCTGGAATTAACACAGATTAGCTCATGGAAAGTAGGATTGCAATGTTGAGGATATTTATGGGATGCTGTGGAAAAGCTTTTGAGGTTTTACTCTCTCTGTGTAGGGGGATGAAAATAATTTCGTCAGGATTGTTGGTCAGTGATTGTTTTTTTAAATGTTTGTAAGCTCAGGCGTGTGTCAGACACCTTGACTTCCGTCAGCTCCCTTCAATTACCTTCAATTCTTTCAAGTATCAGGATCTTTCCTAATGACTTGTGTATTAAATATCATGTATATAAAATATTTAAGTGTTAGTGTCGTAATTAGTCCTTTTGGTGAAGGACTAAGTCTGGTTTTATTTTACTTAGAAAAAGAAAATTGACGGCAGAAGTAGACCCAGTGGTTCATTGAGTCTGCCCTTTGCATTTTTGCTTTGCTTGTTCTTTGTTTTCTTTTTAATTTATTATTTTTAATTATTTCTTTTTTATTTTACTAGATGATGATAGACGTGTTTATCCCAAGCATGTGCAAACTCAATTACTAATGATTGACCCACTACTTCTGCTTGAAGTTGGTTCCAAGCTTCCATTACTCTTTCTGTGAAGTTCTTCTCTGTCACCATAATACACAGGCATTAGTTTTTTACAGACATGTTTCATCTGCCCTTATTTTACTTTAATACTTGTCATAATTTTCTTCTAGGCAGAAGATGTCTTTTTATTATCTCCTCTTGGCCACAGTGATTGTCCCTTCAAATTTTTAAGTCCAAAGTGTTGCTATTTCAACTTGTTTTCCAGTAGATTATGTTTATTTTAAGGCTGAATCATGGAGAGCCTTTGATTTTTCAAAGTATTGGCTTTGTGAGAAAACTATTGCTGCATTTTGAGGTGAAGACTTGCAGTATAGTCCGTAAAACCTTCTGTATTGCAGCCAAATTTATAAGGTGAGAAGTAAAGATAACTGGAATGAAGCTTACTGGCAGGTCAATAGCCAATACACAGAGGGATGACAATATTGCCTTAAAGTGTAAACATAACTTCATTTTCTATTTCACTTATCCCCTTGGAATTGCTCTACTGAAGTAGTTCAGCAGAGCATTAGAATATATGTGAGGTAAAAATAAGAGACATTATTTTACTAACTGCAGGAGAAGAGCAGTGAGAGGAATTGGACTCATTTATAAAACCCTTATTTCTGCACGATTTCAAACACAGGGAGATTGTTCAGCCTTGATTATTAATCAAAAGTGTACTACGGATTCAAGGGTATGTTGGAAAAAAATTTAAGTTTTATTTCCATGTCAACAAGGAGGGTCACAGAATACTATAAGAGCAGCTTTGTTTAGGAACTAGTATTTGGATAGCTGCTTGAATTATTTGTATTAATTGTGTGCACGGTTTCAGAGTTTTGTGCCAAGATATGACTACGGAATGAGGACCTTGAAGTGATTTATAAATCAATTGCCTCTTTGTGCAAAGAATTCATGTCCAATACAAGGACTCTAAAATAGTCATTATAGCCTTCCTTCCTTCCTTCCTTCCTTCCTTCCTTCCTTCCTTCCTTCCTTCCTTCCTTCCTTCCTTCCTTCCTTC
>JANHFL010001128.1:87318-108026 GCA_032468155.1 Oxyrhabdium leporinum | reverse complement strand
CCTTCCTTCCTTCCTTCCTTCCTTCCTTCCTTCCTTCCTTCCTTCCTTCCTTCCTTCCTTCCTTCCTTCCCTCCCCTCTCCCTCCCTCCCAACTTTTTTTTGATAAGGTGTGCCTCATATCTCTATGTCAGGTAGAACACCAGACCACTGCATTTATGCTCATAATTTAGCGTTTTTTCCCCCTATGGTAACTGAGTGTAAATGTCTCCCTTTTCATTGCTATACCTTCCATTCATCTCAGACCTGGGTTCTCATGTTCTATTTTAATAGGCTGAGACCTTCTTACATGGAAGAACTATTTTTTTCTGAATTAGTTATCCAGCTTGCCATTATCAAAGGAAATAGAATGTATTCTGAATGTGGCAATAAGGAAACTGAAAGAGACTGTCATTTTAAAAAACATATGATAAATGTTAGAATAGCATATTTTCTGTGTCCAAAATAGAGGCTGCTATTATTTATTCATTATTCCTATGGGTAAATATTTCTGTTTATGAGACAAAGGGAAAATGAAAGCCACTGATGTATTTGTGCTGTGTTTATTCATATGACTAGTAACCAAATTCAACAGAACTGGGTATATGTCAGCCCTTTGAGGTAGTCCAAACTAGGAGACCAAAATCATAAATACTAGCTCTACTTTTATTATAAGATAAAATATATTGTACTTTTATGTAAGATAACAGTAACAATAAAGTCTTGTACGTCTGAAAACACTTCTCCCCCTCCCTGCCTTTACATTCCGGAGAACTTGGGAGGGTCAATTCTGATATGTTTTCTCAAATTACATATCTGATTTGGATTCAAATTTTGCTGATCAGATTGTTGTCTAGGTTTCAGTTCTTCCTCCTGACTCTCAAGGTGATCCTCACGGCCCACTACACTAGACAAAGTGTGAGGATATGTATGTTTTTGGTTTATTGGTTAGATTTATTTCCACCTTTATTTGAGAACCTCAAAATAGCATATAATAGCACCGTTTCCTCTAATTTTGGCCATAGTTTATGGAGTACATTCAGCTGAAACACATTGATTAACTCAGTCATCCAAGAGGCTTCCAAGTGGATTGGCCAGTTGCTTTTTGGGTACAATTCAAGACGGTGTTACAGTATTTCAAAACTGTTGGAGGCTGAGAGAGGCAGTTTGATGTAGAACTCAATTTTATGTAGAGACCCAGTTTAGTGGTTAAGGCATCAGGCTAGAAACTTGGAGAGTCTGAGTTCTAGTTCTGCCTTAGGCACAAATCCAACTGGGTAACCTTGGGCCAGTCTCTCAGCCATAGGAAAGAGGCAACAGCAAGCCACTTCTGAAAAATGAAGGGACTTGCCCAAGCTGTTTGCTAGGAGTCAATGCTGACTGGAAGGCGCAAAAAATATTTTTTGTAAAAGTAGCATCTGGGTTTGAAGAAATACTATTTTTCATTTTTTAACATATTTTTTACCAACTTGAACACTGCTGCAGATTGGAAGGTAGAACGATAAATTAAAACAGTAAATAATAAAATTGTAGCCCTTCTTTGTTATTGGCAGGAAAGTATACCATGTGTTGAGTTATACCTGATTTTTCCACTTATATATATATATAGTTTACTTTATCGATTAGCCCTTGGGCCATATCAAAGTATTTCATTAATGGTCTGCAACTGAGGATTAAATCTATCTGTGGAGTTGAAATCCTCCAGGCACATCTTGGGGATAAGCCCACGGAAGGCAATGAGGCTTCCTCTGAAGCAGAGATGGAATGCAGAATTGTATTGCAAAGTCTCTTTCCTTTAAAAATGCAAACTTCAATTGAAATCTTGTTGGCGTTAGGTTTGTTTTGCTTTTTTTTCAATGCCATTTAGTGCTGTGGGTGTTCTGATTAATTTAGCTACATGTTGCTGTCATGTTGAGGCCATTCATCTTCTGTCGTGGAGCATGTAGTCCTCAATCTCTCTCTATCATTCTACCCCTTCAGGCCTTATTTTCGTCATGTTTTAGACAACTCTCCCCCTGCCTGTCTTTATCTTGTTAGGCTTTCAGCAGCTTAAGCTGAATCTTCTTTCGTTCAGTCTTGCTGTCAACCCTTTATTTAATTTTTTTTTTTCACCAGCTGGTCTCATTTTCCTATTCATAATATCTCCTGTCCAGTTTTGGGATAATTACATCTCACTCTTGAGGCTGTCATGGTGAAATCAGATCTTCCGTTGAGGCAACAGGCATGAATTTTATTATTGTTATTTTAAATTGCAAAGAAGGAATGAGTAAATTGTTGTCGTTAGAACGGGACAAGGTTGTATTAACATTTGAAACAAGGGAGGCATTAAAAAAAATGGAAGCGAATCAAAGATGATGACAGAATTGCTCCCTAAATATAAATGAGAGAATTGGGAATGACAGCTTCATGTTTTGGTGGAATTCTTGGGCATCTTTTCAGTTGGGGCTCTCCTTCAGTTGGGGTCCACATCAACTTCATCATCGTTGTTGCTAAACATAATTTGCGAAAGAAAGAATGTAAGGAATCGTCTCTCTTTTCCTCTGCTTCTTCCCACAGCAAGAGAAAAATCTGCATGAATCCAAATTCCAATTCCAAAAATTCCCCTACGATTTACTTGCATATTGAATAAGAATTTTAGCAATCATGGAAGACACCTGATCAGGCATCTAAGTAATTAGCTGTTGCAAAATTAATATTGCGTCTTGCTTAACATGAAATTGCTCAATGTGGAATTGAAGTATGGAGTGGTTGGGGAATAAAGTGATAATTGTACATATGGCTTAACAGGACACTTTGGGACATACTATGCTTTCTTTATAATAGAAACAAATAGGGACTTAATTATATTATATGTAAATGTAAACTAAATAAAATTTTAAATTAGTATGTTGTGCGTTCAAAATCTTGGTAAATTTAAAGTTACTCGTGCATATTATGAAAATCTGTATTAATTCTTAACATTCTGGAGTGTTTGCCAGTTGCTAAGTATACTGATTTACAGTATGTTGCTTGGGACTTAAGGAATAAACTATGGTTATGAACTCTTTTATATTAAGTTTCATGTGGCAACAGATCTATATTTTTTTTATTGGTAACTAGTTTGATCATGTCCAGAGTTGACAGGGCCAGCCACTTAGAGTCAATATTTTTGAATTTGGCAGTTCCAATTGGGACATTCATGCAAGGAATCAAAAGATGATGGCCATAAGTGTGTGATTGAAGCTTGAGTCTGCCTTGTATGCATCACAAGAAAGAAACAAGCAAGGGCCAATGTTTCTCAATCACAGCAATCCAACTGAACATGCTGACTAAGGAATTCTGGGAGTTGAAGTCCCATCTTAAAACTGCTGAGGTTGAAAAAAACTGGCATAGACAAAGAGCAGGAATGGGAAAATAAGAGAAACTGAATGTTTTTATTCTTCCATATTACCAAGTGAAGACTTTACTAACTAAACTGGAAAACTCCTGACTTTTATATAAGTACATATGCAGCTGCTGGGCAATTCTGGTTTTGACTTGAAATATTTCATGTTAGACATATTTCTGTATTTGTTGCCTCAACTCCCTAAGGGTTTAAATAGTATGTTTTATATAACTGTCCTGAAATGGTTTTTAAATATTTTAAACTAAATATAAAACAAATCTTACTTATAGAGATGAAAAAAATAGAAACATCACACGCAAAACCTGTTGCAATAATAATATATCACATAATACATTAATATCCTAATTATAGTTTGTTTTACAACATCACAATTTCTCAAATGATCTCTCCATAAAGAACATGTGCAGCTAGACATTTCAGTTTAGTTCTGTTGGTATAAGCATATTTTTATCAATGAAAACCACATTTCATTAAAAAAAAGTGGTCAGGTTTGATGGATTTCTTGTTGGACATATTTGTTTGATAAGTTTTTTCTCCCAAAAGATTGATCATAGTCTTCACATCCAAAATATTATAAGTACTCCATAAGAAATCTTCCAAGTTCTGGCTATTTCTTGGCATGCTACAATTCAGAAAACAGTTAGAGGTTCCTTCCCGTGTAAGACAGAGTTTTGGCCCTTGCAGAGCTTAATGTTTCCTTGAGTGCTAGTCGAAATGTTAGCTGGAAGTTTATTTTCTGTACTTTCGGGATTAGACATAACTACCCTTCAGATAGAAATAGGTTAGCCATTAAATATTACAGTTTAATTTTGATTTGATTTTGATGGTTGCCAAGCATTCAAATTTTGATCAGGTGACCATTATGCTGCTGCAACAGTCATGTGAAAATCAGCCATAAGTTACTTTTTTCAGTGCAGTTGTAATTTCAGACGGCCACTAAACAAACGGATGTAAGTCGAGGACTATCTGTATATCAGTAAGTAAGCATAGTTCAGGCAAGAAAAATATGAGTGTGCATGTAAATCCTCTCTCCAGCGATTCCATAAACCTAGTTGCCTTCAAGAGCTTGCTCTTCCATACAAAGATCAGAACAGAATTCTGTAATTTTGTAGCAACTTGTTTTGGGGGAGTTGTAAGTACTATACGTAGTTGTAGAAATTTTCAGGGCACTATACTGAATAAACCAAGGTTTTAGTTAGGTACAAAGGGACATTGGGAATAAGACTGTCACGTTTCCTTATTCACTTTGGTTGAACAGAATTGGTTCCAGTTCGGACTGGACCAGGTAGTACAGACAAACCACCCTGTAACTTCATCCATAGGTGCATAACTATGAGGAAATACAGTATGTATTTGTAGTATGACCTATTTGTCGGTAGAGATAACTGAGAGTAACTTTATCTTTTTTGGGCACAGTTATACTTTTTTTCATCCACAATCATAGGAAACGTTGAATCGGGCTCAACATACTCCCTGGTCCATGCTACTGTTTCTCCCTATGGTCATGAATTATGCACACGATCATAAATTGCCCATGCAATTCATGCTTTCTTCTTATTTCATACGTGCACAATCAGATGCAGTAGGAAGAAAGGAGGAAGTGAGTGCAAATTTATTTATGGTATTTCCTCAAAATAAGGAGAACTTATAATGTGAGTATCTATCAAGTGTTTCAGTACCAGTACATTACCGTTGACAGTTTTTCCAATTTAACTCCAAATTAAAAAAATTGCCTATACTTCTGTTTATATTTGTCCCTAGTGAGGTAAACTCATATAAAGATTCATTGAGAGCAGATTATTTATAAAATAATATATAATATTTTATTTTTATATAAATAATATAAAAATAAAACTATCCAGGCCTCCTTATATATACAATGGTAGTCCCTAGGTACAGTGTAGCACAATAAAATTGTACATGTAAAGATGTCTCGGTTATTAGAGTGTATGAAAACACTTTGTTTGCATAGGAGATTCATTTGTACAATGGAATTCTCATAAAAATGCTTTGATCTCTAGTTTTTAATCAAGTTTGCTATATTTTCCTGGAAAATGCTGGTATGTTGCAGTGAACAGCACACATGATAAAACAAGCTTTTATCTACATTTAGACCTAAGTTCATTGAGTGACTTGGGCTAGTTATATCTCAATATAACCTTATTCACAGATCTATTGTGAAGATTAAATCTTCATGCGTTTATCAAATAGATATAGCAATAGTACTTAGACTTATATACCGCTTCACAGTGCTTTCCAGCTCTCTCTAAGAGGTGTACAGAGTCAGCATATTGCCCCCAGCAATCTGGGTCCTCGTTTTACTGACCTCGGAAGGATGGAAGGCTGAGTCAAGCTTCAGCTTGGTGAGATTTGAACTGCCAATTGCAGTCAGCTGAAGTAGGCTGAAGTACAGTATTAGTAACATTCAGATTAAATAAGAACTATCTCTCAAAACACAAGGATTTGACCTTTTCCTTTCCACTCATGATAATTTATTTTTTTAATGTGACCATCCTAAAGTTATAATCAGTTCTGTAAGAGGAATGGCATTTGGATTAATAGTTCAGCCCATTAAAGAATATTTAGAAGTGAAGGAACAATGAAATATATGACCGCTATTGTGTCACTTCTTTTTGGTTATGTCTGGCAAATTCTTGAGCGTTTCCAATTTTTATGTGACTTTTTGAGAAAGGATCTCAGTGTTCCATCAGGTTACTTAGCTCCATTTAATTTGAGGCATGTTTTTAGATATCATCTAACCAAAAGAACAGAAGTATATATTATGTTTTGTGTGCATCAGTTAAGCAGAACTTGAGCAATATACTGGGTAGATGTGCTTTAATGTTTAACTAATAGATTGTTATCTTTTGTTGGGAGACAGTGGAATAATCTACATTTTAACCTCTGCACAAAGCAGAAGTTTGACTTTATAAAACTAATGGCTTGAAAAATTCACTTGAAAGATTGGTACACTGATCTGAAAGGAAGAGATGTGCACCAGAGATTTTCTGTTGCAACTATATGTCTTTAAAAACAATCTCCTATCATACTGAAGAATCTCTCCAATAACAATTGTTCTTCTAGTTTCCTCATCAAGAAGGCATGTTACCTCTGATCCCACTTTCTCCTTTCCCAACCCTTGTTTATAAGTCAGCCATGATTACTAATATTAATCAATGCTGAAAAAAATGATTTAAATTTTGGTGTTGCGTGAATCTGATAGACAAGGTAGAGTCATTCTCTGCTGAAGAAAATTTAGTTGGTGAGGCTGGAATTCAGACAGAATTTATGTGGTCAAGTGTGAAACCTGGGTGAAATCTGGTTCACACCAGATGGTCTGGATGGCCACACCTGAATGGCCTGTTACAGTGACTGATCTCATCGGCACTATGAAAGCCCACATAATGGGCTCACTGTCAATCTTTGTATTGCCTGACTATTTTTCTGCTTGCTTTTGAAAAAGGAAGTAGGAAATGGAATAAAAAGGAGAAGCAGGGATTTTCACACTACCCCTGAGAGTTGATGAGGGTTGGAGCCAGAATAGAAAGCAAATAGCAATGCCAATAGTAAGAAGAAATGGCAATGGGAGCCTGTTGATTAAAAGATAGATGGAAATATAGATACAGACTCTTAAAATAATAGAATCATTGACTTGGAAGGATCTAAATCCAAACTTATGCTCAATGGAAGAATTAAAAATGTGCAAATAAAAATGTATTAAAAAGTAAAGAAAAAGATTGACAGATGGCTGAAATGCATCCAGTGACAGGGATTCCACCATCTCTCTGGGTAATTGATTATATTATCAAAACACTCGTGCAGTTAGGAATAATTTCCTAATATTTTAAATCTGTCTTCTAGTAATCCATTATTCTGTGTTTACACTCTTGACCTCCTTCTCTGTGACATTCTTTCAGGAATTTTGAAAAGTGCTATCACTTTCCCTCAATCTTCTTTTCTCTAGACTAAACATTCCTAATTTCTTCAGTTTTCATTCATAGGCACTTGCTTCTGCAGCAGCAGAAAGTTTGAAAAGAAAGTTTGTGTAGCCACTGGGACTATCTGTAATCCTGAAGTACTGTGACCTGCACTGTGGTTTGAACTGCTGAAATCCTATTAAGAGAGTTTGATTAAATATAGAATACCCATAACAGTGTGCTGTGTCTTCAGTGAACACATTGAACCAATATTCAAAATCTTTTTTTGGAAAAAGTATATGAAACATAGTAAAAATCCCATTTTCATCTTATGTAGTCATTGGACATTATTCTAATAATATTCTCCTGCTGGTCTTTGGCAAATTTGAAATTGGTGGCAATGTAGAGAGACAGTACACTGGAGAGTAATGATTTCCACCTTGGTACTCTTTTGTGCACTTCACTTTTTTAACAGGTATTTTCATTATAGTAGACATTGACACTACACAATGCAAGAGTGGTCTGCAGATCCTTTGTCACTACTGTGGGGTTCTTTAAAAGCTTTCAGAAGATTGTACACCTTACCCTTGGGATGATTTTGTTAGACAACCATTTCTGGAAAGAATAATCATAGAGATGCATTTTTTGCATTTGTTCACTATCTACCTGTCTAAGGATGATGCAGACCAACAGATTGGACAATGGTTTTGTGACCCTCTGAGGTTTTCAGCGATCAGTTTGGATTGGGGAACAATTCACTTTCAAAAATGTCTGTCATGACTAGCAAACCTCAATGGTTACAACCAGTGTTTCCATTTTCCTAATAGAGGAAACCCCTTCAAGCTCATATCTTACTTGTCATTGCATTAGTTGGAACATATGGCTCAATTTTATGCCGCAAGAGGGGAAATTGCCACAAGGCTTCACATATTGTTTCCGACGGTGAATATTGGATGAGTGTGTTCAATAAAGACAAAATACAGTACTCTGTTTGGAGTGTTGTTATTTAACCAGAATCTTTCCTAATTAGTAGGGCTTAGGTGAAGCTTGGATGACACAGGATTACAAATAGTTCTAAAGGCTTCACACAATACTCAGTGTAGGATATAATTAGAAGCAAAATCTAAGATGTCATTAGTGGTGAATATCTGTAGCTTGGGTGTAGGATAAGGGTGCAGGTTCATTCTCCAAGCTTGTGAGTTGTTTTCCTAACGTTTTGTTACCGGGCTTGGTAACATCTTCAGTGGAATTAGGGAATGTCAGTGTTGGTGTTCTTCTGCACCCCCTCCCGAACCAGCACTTCACCTCCCAATGACCTTCACCTGATGTAACCTCCTCATCACAAGGCCCATCACAAAACTCACCTCATGTGACCCATATTTGACCCATCACAAAACTCATCACTAGACCCATCACAAGATCCTCAGCTCATGTGACCCTCCCATCACAAGACCTACTGACCACATGAAGCCCTTATGAGCAGAAGAACACCAACACTAACATCTCCTAAACTCTGCTGAAGATGTTACTTAGCCTGGTAACAAAGCATTTGGAAATCAACCCACAAGCCCAGAGAACAAACCTCCATCCTAAAAAATCTAAGAGTCTCATAATGGAAATTATACTTCTGCTGATGTAGTCTATAACAGCATTTGTCCTTCACACATTCACATGCACACTCACACTGCTCAGTCATATTCAGTTAGCAATTATGATTCCAAGATCTTTTTTTTATAGGTATTATTGCCAAGCTGAACAGCCTGTTTTATATTTGTGCATTTGAGTTCTGTTTCTTACGTTAAAAAGCCCTTTGTATATTTCTTCTGTTAAATGTAAATTATCTTCCATCCATTTTTGAGCTAGAAAGATTGAAATTAAGATTTTTTTCTTAATATCTACAGTATTTGCTATTTCACCTAGTTTTGCATCATCTCAAAATTTGATAAAGATTTTCTTTAGCTCTTCATCTAAATAATTAATAGTAATTACTATTATCAATTACAGCAATAAGGGTATAAGAATGAACTTTCTGGAATTCCACTTGATAGCTCCTCCCTACAGTGTGACCAGAAATTACTGATGAGAGCTTCTGGAGTAGTTTCCAAGTCAGCTATATACCCACTTAATTGCCAATATCAGAAACTAAACTAGTCCTGTTACACTGGATTATTGTTTCATGTACAAGTGAACTTCCTGGATTTGTAAAGGAAATTATAAAGTAAGTGCCAATTTTTTTTCAGTATAGCCTAAGCATTTATTTTTATTTTATCTGTTAGATTGATATTGTATTGTTTGTAGTGGAGCTCAAGGCTGCATATATAATGCTGCTTCTTCCTATTTTCCCCACAATATCGGTTTGTCAGATAGGTGGCTTTGAGAAAAGTCCTTAAGAAATTGGAACCAGTATAAACACATATAATTGATAGAATATGCCTGCTAAATCCTCTATATGCTAAATGGATTTACAGAATAACAGAGTTGGAAGGAACTTTGGATGTCTTCTAATCCAACCTTTTATTCGAGTGTTAGGCTCTATATCATTCCTTACAAATGACTGTCAAATCTCTTTGTAAAAACCTCTGGTGAAGGACTCCCACAATTTCCAGAGGCAAATTGTTTCCACTGATTAATTGTTCTGTCAGGAAATTTCTCCTTAATTCTAGGTTGGATCTCTCTTTGATAGTTCTAGGTTGGATCTCTCTTTGATAATACTTCTTCTCCTGCTGTTGGGTACTTTGGAGAATAGGTCAACCCCCACTTCTCTGTGACAGTTCCTCTAATATTAGAAGATTGCTGTCATGTCATCCTAGTCCTTCTCTTCATTAAACTAGATACATCTAGTTCCCACAACCATGCATTGTAAGATTTACCCTCCAGTCATCTCTGTTGCTCTTTTCTGCTCTCTTTCTAGAATCTGAACATCTTTTTTTTTTGTATCATGGTAATTTCATGATTTGCTGGAGTGTTATAGTTCCCTACTTCCAAGATTTGTTTTGGCAAGACAGCAAGAAGGACATTGTAATTGGTAAAGCTGAGGGCTACCAAAGTTTAGGAGATCCAGTTATGGTTACATTTTATCAGTCTACAAACAAAAGTCATCCAGGAGACTAAAGCTGTTTCTGATCTCAAGTCAAATTGGGATCCAACCTAGGAACCAGTTTGAAACCAACCCACAATCATTCTAGTAAACCTTAATTAAAAATAAAGATGGCACCTTGGGCATCGGGGGGACGGACAAGAGAAGGGTTGATTGGCACAAGTAATGTCACAAACATGATGTCATTTTGACTTATAATCAGCACCACACCACTAATTCTAAGAGTGAGCTTTCCCAACAATATCTGATGAAAAGCCTTTCCCATCCCCATTTGCTTCCACTGAATAGGTTGCTGAATTTTGGGCAATAATTTTTCATCCATCTCTCCCCTCCAGAAGAAATGAAGAATTCTTTAATGGTCTGACTATCTTATTTAGATTTATTTATTTGATTTCTGTAGCCACCCATTTCAACAAGTGACTCTGAGCTGCCTTAGAAATCAAATAAAACAAATAGATAAATTTATTACGGTAAATAAAAGGAATATTGTAAGCAGTGCGATACAAGATTCTTTTATTCCATAGCCAGAGTGAAAGAGCCTTTGACTGCAGCATAAGTAAAGTTTCAGGCTGGCTGGATGTCTCTTTCTGTCAGATGCCATTGCATCAGACTTAAAGCCATTTGTCATCCCTGAATTTCATTATCTGCTCCTTCCCTGTCTTTCAGTCTCACTTTGCTAGGACATTTGTTCACCGTTGACCTCCCTGACAAATAATACACCTTAATTATGTTGGCAAGAGGGATATGTCATTCCTGGGCCACTTTAATTGTCTATCCGACAGGCGTCCTGCTGCAGCATGAGGCTTCCATGGTATATTTTGACCATTTCAATTGTATGCCTGCCCCAGCCTTTCGTTTTCCCGTTCAGATCAGAATAAATCACATTTTTATAGAAATAACATAAAAGACCATTATGTTTTTATAACTTTTTTACTTCATGAATTCATAAATTTAAATGATTTCCCCCTAAAATATCTTATTTTACCTGATTGAACATGCATCAGAATGCATACTTCGTGGGGAAAACATCTGGACAAATGTAAAAACTGTTAACATTGAATTGGTTTGTGTGGAAAAATTGAAGCATAGAGATAAATGCTTCCTTGTGAAATCAGGCTGAAAAATCCTTAATTTTGCCACAGCTATTTTTTTAAAAGTACAAAAACACATTTCTGTACAGATGAGGAACAATGTTGAATAATGTATAATGGCTGATTATTGATCTTTGATTACTAATAGATATTTATTACTTATCATATATTTGCATATTGCCGGCTTAAAGGGATTTTCCTGGGCTTACGTGCATTAAAAAAGCTACCAAAATAAAACCATAACATCATAAAATAACCAAACCTAATTCATATAGTTAAATAAAAACAGTATCACACCCTCCCAAACAATAGTGTACATGTAGCTCATGAAATCCCAAAGGCCCTATAGATCACAATAATTTTCACAAATGACAAAAGAGCTGCAACCATCTGAACTTCTGGAGCAGTGTCTTCCAAAGGATGATAAATATAATTAAATAATTAGATAGTTAAATAATTGAGATGATTAACAAAACCAGTATAATACCCTCCCAGAAAATGATGTACAAGTAGACCAATTAATTCCAAAGGCTCTAAAAATCACTGTAATTTTAACATCCTTAATGTCAGCAGAATAGGAGTCATTTAAACTTCTGAATAAGTGTCTTCCAAAGCACTATTTCTTAA
Source organism: Oxyrhabdium leporinum (assembly GCA_032468155.1). Classification (NCBI taxonomy): domain Eukaryota; kingdom Metazoa; phylum Chordata; class Lepidosauria; order Squamata; family Cyclocoridae; genus Oxyrhabdium; species Oxyrhabdium leporinum. The sequence continues at coordinate 95,933 of JANHFL010001128.1, read as the reverse complement.
TTTCACCTATTTTAAGAACCATGGACTTCAACTACCAGAATTCCCCAACCAGTTTGATGGATGAAGAATTCTAGGAGTTGAAACCCACACTCTTAAATTTACTGAGGTTGAGAAATACTATTCGCAAGGATAAGTACAATAATCAGGCAGACCTATCTTTATATTTTATTTTTATAATAATACCTTGCACAGGAGTATTTGATGAGGTGGTGTTTTTATTTTAGAATGAAAGGTCATCTATTAAAATTAGGTTATCAGTGGTGCTTAGTTCTGCTTTAAACAAAGGACTCCTTTTTGTTTATTTCACTTCTGGTGTCTCCCTCCTTTATTGCTTTAAGATACTATCATGGACACTTGTAAAATGTTGATGCAAAGTCTTGTCACTGTATCTTTAGCTTTAGGTGGAACTTTTAACATTGGACAATGTTCTCCAAAGTGGGATGTCAGATCAATTCCTATAAACTGGGGAATGAGTTGTAGTGTTATGCTGGCATCTTTTCTAAAAACAGCTGATTGCAGGTACACTGGCGAGTAATAGCTGGATATAGCAATTCCTGTTCACTTATTTACTTAAAAATTATTCCCTCCTCATTATATCTAGCCTTAGGGCAGTTTACAATGCATAATTAAAAGCAAAGCCATTAAAAACAGGAAATTGTAATACGGTATAGTGGCAATTTCATTCCAATGGAGAGAACTTAACTTTGCCAATTCCCAGTACTGAATAATTCTGCAAGGGGTGGCATAAAGTGAACAGTATTTTTCAACTTCAGCTTAACTTTTTTCATGCAGTGACTTCAAATAGATGAGGAAGCTGATAAAAGTCCCATGTTCCTTACAATAAAATCATAAAAACACATCCTGTTATTTCGCATTATAGTGTGTGTGTGTGTATGCTTTTGTGTGTCTATGTATACATCTATTTCCACCGTTAATTCCAAGATATTTAGTGTGTTTATATGGAAGTATTTTATGTGTTTATGATCTATGAAGAGACGTCTATGGAAATTCTTGATTATCCAGGTAATGGTTGTCTCAAAGATGCTTTTTCCAAAAGGCAAATGGACTTGTCTTTTTTTTCTTTGAAAATGTTTTGCTTCTCATCCAAGAAGCTTTTTCAGTTCACTTAAACTGAACTGAACAAACATGAAAAGAGATATTAAAAAGGCAACTGCATATTTTATTATCCCCTGTTTAGTTTTGCTTTGGAATAATCTTTCAAAGCATGTCATGCTCCATAGATGGTAGTTGTTTTAATAGAATAACAGAGTCGGAGATCTTCCAATCCAACCTTCTGCTGAAGCAGGAGACTCTATACCACTTTAGACAAATGGCTGTCCAATCTCTTAAAAGCCCCCAGTGATGGAGCACCCACAACTTCTGAAGGCAAGCTGTTCCACTGGTTTATTGTTCTCACTGTTAGGAAATGTGGTGTTGTTTTTAGCTAGCAAATCGTCTTGACTAGTTGGTTCTTTGATTTCCATAACTCAGTGAGAACATGAATCTGAATAGTGGAAATGCAAGCTCTTTTACTCTTGTTCTTAGACTCTCATCATGTGGACTTTTAAAGGGCGAAAGCATTCTGAAATTAGTGCAAGAGACAAATTGATAATCAATGCAGAAATTTGTAAATAATTATTATGTACTTAGCTAATACCATTTTTCAAGTACCATGTGATTATTTTTCAGGGGTAGGTGCATCACAGTCCAACTTCTTATATATTTAGTGATATATATTATATCACTTATATATTATAAACAATTACATGGAATGCTAGAAAGTCATTTCAAAACAATGTAGGATTTTGATGTCTACCTCAGTACAATTTCTACACTTTATCTATTAAAAACCAAAAGGATACCCTGCCCTTTATATCTGTATTCCCAGGAACTATATTTAACCCAGCATAGGATAATTTGATTTGTTATGATGTGTAGTATTTTACATTTCGTTTTCTCTGAATTCTATCAATTTTTTATATTCAATATCCTTCTTCTCTGGTCATCCTTCTTCCTAACTAGCATTTGTTTTACTGAAGAAAGTATAGCCCTATTATTGTACCCCAGCTGAGTTCAGTTAGGGTTTGATGCTCAGCAGGAAAAAAAATAACCTTTGCATGATGAAATATCTGTGTTCAGTCTCTGTCATCTGTTATCTCTAGTAATAAAAAGATCATGTAGTAAATGATGTGATTAATATCTCTTGAGGCTCTGGAGAACTGGAACAAGTCAAATACTAGTAGTTCAGTACAGACAAATTCTCCAATATGCTATAAAAGGGCTTTTTGTATAGAGAGATATACAGGTAGTCCTCTTATGACTTTTCATTGAATGATGGTTCAAAGTAATGACGACCTCAAAAAAAAGGGGCTTAAGACTTGTATTCACTTTTATTACCATCACATCACCCTCAGTTGGGCATTTGCAACTGGCTTGCATTTATGACTGGTTGGTCATGTTACCCCAATTTGTGAGCTGCTTAGCCAATTTCCAGCTAAACCCAGCAGGAAACACTCATTTGGGAAGATGGATCCAGTTAAAGGCTGTGCGTTTTGTTTAATGAGCACCATAAAAATGTTTGTAAAATTAGGTCCAACTTGACTTACAATTGCAATGATCAATACCACAAATTGCAGTCTCTTAGCTGTGGTTGTAAGTCGAGGACTACGGCACTTGAGCAGAAATCTATCTATCTATCCTCCCCCCTCGCTTTCTCTGTCTCTCTCTCCCTCATCTATCTCTATCTCTATGCTGCCTAGTGATGCTGGGCTAAAAGTTCAATTAGTGTAGAACAGGGGTGTCAAACTCAAGGCCTGCAGGCTGGATGCGGCCTGTGGGATGCTTAAATCTGACCTGTGGGGCTGGCCTGAAAATATCAAAGAACTGGCCCGCTGTGCCTCTGGCAACCAAAACGGGGCATGGGGGAGCCTCACAAGCTCCCCTATGCCCATTTTCAGTCTGGACCGCCTACAGCAACTTTCTGGCCAAAACACACCCCTACTCCCCATTTTGACCTGCAGGCTGCTGTAGGAGGCATCCGTCCCATCTGCCCACCTGCTGGCCTACAGAGAACTACAATGCTGATCTGGCCCTCAAAGAAATCCAGTTTGACACCCCTGGTGTAGAAAGACTGGCAGAACCTAGAGGCATAGTGAAAAGAGGGATCAGCCTAGAATCTCTACATAGCCACAAGTAAACTAAGTCCAATCTTGCTTGAATTCCGTGGACCCTTATCTACCTCCAAGCATGTTCTAATTGTTAGCTGAGAAAATTCCTTTGCATAGGCACGAGTAGCAATAAATCAGTTTAAGTGGAGTATCATATTTGGACCTAATCCTTTGCCCCTGACAATTGGTTTATTTCATAATCCTTGATTAATGAAACTCTACTGAGTATCAGTTTCTGTAGAAATAAGTAGGTGAATAGAATGATTTTCAGAAGATCTTGAGGAAATGCAATAAAGAGATCATAAACATTATGCATTAGCAAGAAAACTCCTATATGCGTTGGCCTTCAGCTGACAACCTAGAAAAATCTTTAGCTCTGTTGGCTGGGGAGTAATGTCTATGGAGATTCTTAAACATCCAGATCATGATTATCCCAAAAGTGCTTTTTCCAAAAGGCAACTGGACTTTCTTGTTTTGTTTTTTCTTTGAAAATGTTTTGCTTCTCATCGAAGAAATGTCTTCAGTTCTTCTTCAGAACTAAACAAGGTGAAACATTTTTCAAAGAAAAAAAAGAAAGTGCAGCTGCTTTTTGGAAAAAAGCACCTTTGGGTCTTGGATGTAATGTTGAGTGCTCAACCCCCATGGAAGGTAACCCACTAAGGAAGATTAACTTAAAAGAACTCATTCATCCTTTCAAGTGATGATTTCCTGTTTGAATAACAGAATAACAGAGTTGGAAGGGACCTCGGGGATGGGGTGTCTTCTAGTCCAGGGGGTTGGACTAGAAGACCCCCAACGTCTCTTCCAAATCTTTTATTCTGTTAATCTTTTCCCGCAGCCAATCCTCTTTACCAAGAATTATTCTAGTAGATTTGCCTTCAGGTTCTATTTTATGGAAAGTCAGGAAATGACCTTTTGAACCAGAGAAAATTTCTCAAAGAACAACCTGGGATTAAGGTCAAACATGGAAGTTCACCAGGGGACCTTGGGCCCGTCAGTCTCTCTCAGCCCAATCTATCCCACAGAATCTTTCTGGGGAAAAATTGGAGAAGGAAGTGCTATGTATAGCTCTTTCAACTTCGAAGGAAAAGCAGAATACAAATCTAACAGATAACTTTTAAAATACATTTTTAGTATGCCTTTCCTGTTTGTATGTGATGCACGGAGGAGTCCATTGAGTACTGTGGAGTTATCAGGAATTTTAACAAGCATGACCATCACACAAGCTATAAGGCCCCTTAATGAGCTTATTTTCTGATGATGACATTTTAAATCATGTTGAAAGAGTTTATATCTTCTAAAGTTGTTATAAAAGTGCAAAAGCAGAACAACAACAAAAGGCAAGATAAAGTCCAAACGGTGATGTTTTAAAGCAGACACATTGGAGAGTGTCACAAAGCAAGCAAACAAATATTCATCTGCCCTCAGCAAAAAGCTTTTCCAGTATTTTGAAAAGACTTCCGGTTTCAATTGACTAATCCTTCTCAAGAAAAAGCAGAATGCTTTCGGCCAAAGATTAGTTTTCCCATACCCTGCGTGCATAAGTCTGTTTATCAGGACAAAAGTGTTCTCTGCTAGCAAACATTTGAGTCCTTTATGATCTTAATCAAAACAATTAACGCATGGTATGGTATTGTTTGTTTGCAATCCTGTCATTTCCTATTTATATGCAATGCCCACACGCAGCAGCAGTGTAACCCTGCTTTTCAAAAATATTTAGCAGAGTTTCAAAATAACAACACTTAAGTTGTTTTTTTTTAAATGGGAAAATCAGTATTTCATGAGAAAAACCTTGTATATTGCGTACAGTATATCACACATTAAAACGGTCCATTTTGCAATTGAAGGCAAATAGACGTGTCCCAGGATAATGTTGCGGGATCCAATCTGGGTTGGTCACCAGGACCAGAGGCTTAGTCTTCTAAGCTTTTGGACTCCATGTTAGCATTTCAGAAAAATTAAATATAATCATCCTGCCCCATGCATGACAATTGCAATATGTTCCAGGATCCAATCTGTGTCGGTTAGTGGGGCCAGAGGTTTATTCTTTTCCGAGCTTTCAGACTCATTCTAGAGCCCATCCTCAGGGAACTTCTTTCTCACCAGAATGAGTATTCTGGACAATTCTGAATTCAGAGTGGGTATTCTGCAGAATACTGGAGAATGTGTATTTTGGAAAATTCAGAATTTTGGAGAATGGAAAGTTCCCTGAGGATGGGTCTGAAAGCTCGGAAAAGAATAAACCTCTGGCCCCACTGACCGACACAGATTGGATCCTGGAACATACTGCAATTGTCATGCACAGGGCAGGATGATTATATATAATTTTTCTGAAATGCTAACATAAAGTACATAGTAGATAAACGGGAAAATTTTAAGGTGTGAAAAGGTAGAGCATAGCATGTGATCTATTGCAAGAAGTGAATGTTTGTCAAACCAAACAAAAATGGAGTCGAGTATAGGAGTATGGTTCTGCCCATTTTGTGGCATGGGAAGGAAAGGTGGGCATTTGTTTTATTTTTTTATCATATGGCACATTCACAACACATTTCAGTAAAAAGAAACACGGGGATAAAATACAAAGTATAGAATACGAATTCTGAAATCTTAATAGGAAGGTTACAAACATCTAAGTTGCAAATATAATTTTTTACCTCACTTGTCACAGTCAGGAAATCAGCAAAATCTCCATTATAGGCTCTGTTTTGACACTCTGTCACTAAGTGTTGGATAGCTTGTTTTTTTGGCCCCACAGTCACAATTCAGTGATGATGGTATTTTGTCCCACTTAGAGAAGGCATCTGCGCATCTACAATGATCATTGCGAATTCGGTTCAGTGTTGTCCATATCGCATGGGGCTGATCAAAACCATGTGGGTATGTCAGGAGAAGGAAAAAGTAGGCTACATGTAGTGAGAATGGGCTGCACAAGATATGTATTTAGTAAACGAAGGAGGAAAAATAGCATCAAGAATTCATGGGTAACCAATGTGGATTGAATGCAAAAAGTGAGTAAGAAATATGAAAGAAATATATTGAGGTGGTTTGGCCATACAAAGAGAAAGGATCAATTTGTAGGACAATATACCAAGAAAGTGAATGGATTTAGAAGAAGAGGAAGACCAAGAAAATCATGTTTGGATGGAGTTGATGAAATCCTCAGAAAGAGGCAAGCGAGAAGTTTAGAGAAGAAAAGGCAACGTATGAAACCATTTATGGATATGGTGGAAGATTTGTAAGGATAAAAAAGTATGGAGAGAATAGTTGATATTGTTAGGGTTTTCATTATACAGGTAGTCCTCTACTTATGACCACAGTGGAGTCTAGAATTTCAGTCATAAGTGTTGCAGTCATAAGTCAAGGCACCACATAGCCAGACTTTTATGACTGTTTTTACAATGTTCATAAAGCAAGTCAGCATAGTTGTAAGGAGAACCAGGGGATTGTTCAGTGAATCCATTCTTCTGAGTTGGCGGTTTTTCCAGAAACTTAAAAAACCATCAGAAACCAGCAAAAAACATTGCAAATCATGTCATGTAAAATTGGGATGCTGCAACCAGTTGCAAATGAGAGCCAATTGCCAAGGGCCCAAAATACAATCCCGTGGTATATGTGTGTGAGTGTATGTGACCAGTTGTAGCTCTGAGGATGGGTCATAAGTAGCTTTTTTGGAGTCTGGTGTAACTTTGAACTTTGATCCTCATTAAGTGGAGGATTTTTCTCTTAAGCCTTTAATTTCTTTTCTCCAGGGCCAAAATACAGTTTTGTAAGTGCAGGAGAAATAGGAGGCGCTGGAAAAATTAGAAGCATGAGCTTCAGCATTACTGTTGTATGCAACAACCATTGTCTAGTTTGTTTGTTTGATTTCGATACTGATGTTGTTCAAATCGAAGCAGCAATGTAGTTTGAGAAGGAAAGAATCCTTACAATCTTGTACAGTTTCAAACTTTCATTCTTTTATTTTTATTCATTTGGAGCACCTTTTGAAGCAAGTTTCTTGTCCGCGTATGCCTTTCTCTTGACAGTGCTCATAACAATTAGCAATTTGCTGTCCCAAGAAAGGATTTCTTTGCTTTTTCTTCATTTGTATCCCCTCTTAATCTTCTTCTTGATGGTCCTAAAAGAAAATGCTATTTTCTTTGGTCCCAGGTATACCCTGTCCCTCTGCCAATCCATGTGACAAAACCTCCTAGCCAGAAATCAAACTGCACTTTTTATCTGGCAGCATACAGAAATAAGAATCACCATAAAGAACTGTCATAAAAGCTGATACCAGGAAAAAAAACTGAAAAGGAAATGCAGGAATACCAAAATTGTAAACTGGCAAGCAGATCAAAGAATCACGAGTGAGTTAGCTCGTGTCACAATGCTGCGATAAAAATGCATATGTAGAGCCATTTTGAGTTGAGTTTTACCTGTGCTGTCAACATTGATAGAAATGGTTAGAATATTGGCATGCCACTTGCAAGACAAAGTTATATAGCAATTATTATTATTATTCATTAAATTTCTTTTCCACCCATTTTGCCAAATGGTGAAATATGGTGAAATGATTTTTACATTCAACTAGCAGTGTTTCTCGATAGGATGTTCATGCAGGAAAAAGACCTACACTGTAAATTCAAATGGAACTTTTACAAATTTCTGTTGAATTTGTTTATTTGCCTTCAATGACAAGAACCTGCTAGTTTTCTGTACGAAACTCATAGAATTAAATACACCCATTTCCATGATATCGTGGTATCTTTCAGTACTTAGAATAGACTTCCTTTAATTTGGAATTGCTCATGGTATGAAGAAGGATTTTTTTTTAGATAAGGGTTGGACAGCCATTTGTCTGGGTGGTCTAAGATGATGATGATTTTCAACTTCAGTGACTTTTAAGATGTGAGGACTTCAGCTCCCAGAATTCTCTAGTCAGCATGCTGATTGGGGAATTCTGGGAGGTGGTCCACACATCTAAAATTGCTAAGATTGAGAAACAAGCAATCTAAAAACAGGGATTTTGACTAGAAGTCTTGCATTTTCTCTGCGGGTATGACCTGCTTAGTCTTTGAAGGGGACATCCCACAGGAAAATCTAGGGCTAGTATGATAAGTCAAAGAAATAGCCCAGAATAAGTTTGCTGACCAATTACCTGTTGCTGCCAAAGAAAACTGCACAGGCATATCTATGTATCACCAGGATTGAAATTCAGCCTTGATCATGTCTCACTTTTTTCTACTTTCTGTCTATCCCAAAGGTGCTTTTCAAAAGGCAACTGGACTTTCTTGGGTTTTTTTCCTTGAAAACATTTTGCTTCTCATCCAAGAAGCTTCTTGGATGAAAAGCAAAATGTTTTCAGGGGGAAAAAAACCCAAGGAAGTCCAATTGCCAGTCCCAAAGCACCTTTGGGACTACCATGATCTGGATGATTGAGATTCTCCATAGACTTTCTGTCTACTAAAA
>JANHFL010001128.1:45125-58257 GCA_032468155.1 Oxyrhabdium leporinum | reverse complement strand
ATGTAAGAGTATTGCTTATAAACTGTAAACCGCCCCGAGTCTTCGGAATGGGGCGGTATATAAATGTAAAAATAAAATAAAAATAAAAAAAATAAATGATCCTTGTACTCTGCGCTGAATAGAAGTGGAGATGCTGGGCAAAAAAAGGATTGCATTTTCTCAGCGTTGTGTAATAGGATCTCCTTCTTTTCAAATGAAAATTGCTAGCTGTCAGGCGTTCGTAGTCTTAAGCCATGAAGTAAAATGCCTGTTTTCCTTTCACAGTTGCCTTCATGATATTTAAAGGTTGCTTCAGACAAGGGAACTAAAATATGCAAGGAAAAGAAGAGACAAAGCTGATATTAGAATTTTCAAACTCTGTATAGTCCAGTCATTTTAGATGGCAAGTAACATTGCTGCATGATAGACTGGTCCCCATCTCAGTTCTTCAAAATTCAAAACTTTGTTATCGTGGAAGAGGGCTGTCTTATACCTTAGAGCTAACATGCCAGTCATATATGCCACTCATAGTATGGGTAAAGTACAGCAGTAGTTCAGTAGTAAAGTTAATCAATTATATGGGGAATTCTAGGAGAATTTCAACAACGTTTAGGAGGCTTTACAAAAACAAAAAATTCCTGGAATCAACAAGTAAGCTTGGGAAGTCACGTGGTAACTAAGGATTTTTGGGGGAGGGGACGGGGGATAACTTTAGACTACATCAAGATTCCATCACTGAAATTTGGAAGCTGTCTGTTGAATTACAGTCACATGATTATCTGCTTTTATTTATAAAGATAGGCTAGAACGCAGGTGTTAAGTTTCTATGACTTACATTCTGTGACTCATAAGTCACCCAAATGAAGAAAAGGGCTGAGAAGATTTACAAGTAAAAAGACATGGGAGGAACAAAAGATTTGGCCCCCAATAAGGACAAACCTGCCTAAACAAAGTGTGGACAGTTCTGAGCTAGATGGACCAAACAGGGAATTTCCTAAAGCTTGACACAAAATTTGTGTCAAACTTTGTTATGTAAAAATTTGTTATGCAAATTCCACAAAAATTCCACAAAAATCTATCTGATTCTGAGATTCTGAATGGTGGCCTGGCTAGAATACCTTGCTCTGGAATGAAGGCAGCTCTCTAGAAGTCCTGTACTTTTGAACTGATGATGAATCCAGCAACAGTGAGCCAAAGAAACAGATTGATGTGCACCGTAATAGAATGTCCTCTTCTTCTAGAGAATCAAATGACTCTCTTGGCTTGGAATTTCTTCCTGGGCATGTCAGAAGAATGGCATGTCTATATTTGTACTGCCAGCCTCCCATTCTTAAGGGTGACCTTAAATTTATCTTGGCTTTGAGTTTGATCTGGAAAGATGTGCTTGTCCGAGAAAGAGAATATTTTTAAGAAATAACTTGGTTTATTTTTGACTCTGCAAGAGGATGTAATATAAGGGGGAGGAAAGTTAAAAGAAAATCCTTCCTGAGGAGTATTGAGTCTATGCACTTAGTACATAGTGTCTTCAATTCATGGCGTTTAAAATAACTTTAAAATATCTTTTATTGTAATGAACATTACTTCTTGCCAGAGACTATTCCTGGCTAGTTATTTTAAATAAATATATGCCTTTTGGCCTTCATTACCTCTAAAGTTCCTGTCTGTATTTGTCTCTCTTTTCTTCCTGACCTTACAAAGCTTTTGCTTATTTTCAGGCCTTCATCTTCTCTTCTTCTGGACCACGTGTCCCCCCTCCAACTTTCTTTCCCAAATGCTAATTCTTCCATCTCTAGATTTGTCTTCCTGGTATGTTTCTTTCTCCTTCTACAGCCTTCTGTGCAGTATTGCTTTAATGTATGATAGGGACAGAGGAAGATGCAGTCCATCAAATCACACTATTTGTACACCTACTTCACGACAGTCTATTTTGAATGGCAGTAATTTTGACATTATCCATCACTTAATATTTTTCCTCTGGGCATTAGACCCTTCAATATTGTCAATCCAGTTAATAGCAGGTATAAGACTTTCTGTTTGTCCTCCTCATGTGATTTTAAGGATAATATTGGGAATCCCTACAAGTAGGCCCCTCCTTACTGGTATTATAGCAATCTTTTATTATATTGGACTATACATTTACATACCTTGAAACTCATATATATTATGTGCATGTGTGTACGTGTATTTGTATCCCACCTTTATTATTTTTACAACTAAGTCAGCAAACATATCCGACACACCTTCCTCCTCCTAATTTCCCAGCAATAACAACCCAGAGAGTTGGATTTAGTTCAGAGAGAGCGACTGGCCTAAAGTCACCCAACTAGCTTTCATGGCTAAACTCGCAATCTCCTGCCTTCTAGCCTGGTGCCTTAACCTTTAGATCAAACTGGATCTCTCTTACTCTGTAAATTTTATATAAACATCTTTTTTAAAAAGGAAAATAAAAACCAATACATAAAAAAAAGAAATATAAGAGAAAACTGAAAGTGCAAGAAAAAAATAGAAAAGAAAGACAAAAGATACAAAATCTTTACAGCAGTTATAAGTAGAACTATAAATTTACATCTTACTTTATGGTTACAATATGACTCTCTTCTTTAATCTAATCATCTCTCTAATCATCAAACCATAAATCATAAGTTTATTTTTTGTTTCACCGAGAAATCTATAAGGGGTTTGCAGTCAGCAATAAATGTAGATTTGTTTTTTTTCTGATTAAAAAAGTCTATTTAGCTATCTCAATAAGTTCCATTAATTTCACCACCATTCTTCCATTGTGGATAATGCCAGTATTTTTTTTTTCCAATTTTGGGGCATATAATAATCTTTCTACAGTTATCATGTAAAAAAAAAGAAGTTCTATAACATTTTTAAAGTATCTGTCCATAAATCAATCCTGAAAGAAAAATCATTAAAGAAAACCATTCAATTTTCTGAAGTAGTGTATGCCATTTGAATCCCAAATTTTCTAGCTTTGCTACACATCTATCAAACATATTCAAATGTCCCGCCTTGTTGTTCACAATTCAAAACAAATCTGAAGTGCCTTTATTGTTGCTTCAAGAGGGTATGAACCCAGTTCATTAAACATAAGTATATCTCTGTGTGACTTCGTATGTGTGTAATTCCATGTATATTTCCAAGAAAATAATAAGAGTTTAAATAGTTCATGCCCAACATAACCGTGGGGTTCAGATTGTTTTATCTTTGTTGAAGCTTTGAGGTTAAAGCACACATAATGGTTGATTTCAAGAATGATTACAAAATAAAACAAAAGCTTCTAGAACCTTTTAAGAAGAAAGAAAGAATAATCAAATGCTTGAAAGGAATGAACCATGCATGGTTAAGATGTTTAATTAAGGTGACCCAAATTTAAGTTCACTCTCATGAAAGATCTCTGGGTAACTTAGGGACAATCACCCTCTTAGTCAAACACACCTCACAAGGTAGTTGTTGTTGAAGAAAGTCATGATATTAATCTAACGTTGCCTTAATTACACTCAAATCCAGATTCACACCCTGGATGGAAATTTTCAGAGTGGTCCTAATGCATGTAGACAATAGTATGTTGACTTGATTTAGATAAATGGAATGTCAGAACATAGTGAAGGTTGGGATGCTTTTGTTTTGATACTCCTACTGGAATCCTGTGCTACTAAGACGTGGAAGCAGATTGAAATGAATGGTGCTATCAAATTCAGACGCAGGGGTCTCCCCCACAAAATGTGTAGCAGACAACCCATCACATAGAGTAGCTTACAAGTTTTGGAACTAGTCAATTCACACAATCACCCAAAGAACCCTCTTTTAAGACCAGTAAATTCAGAGTCTTCTTATATTTCTACCACTGTCTGTCACTCAGTTAGAAAGCAAAGTGAAAAATCCAGTTAGATTTTTAACTCAGCTATAGTTCCATTCTCATATTTTCACCACTTACATTTTATTTTCCCTTCTCTAACATCTATCTATATTTGACTTTTATGTCAGGGATGGAAGTTTGAAAAGTACTGTGAACTGCAAAAAAGTGACTCACCTCCTGGACATTTGTCAGATTAGTCTTGCGAGTATGCCAGTATATAAAAATTAACTTGTGTAGAATGTGCTTTTTAAAAATGGCAGCATGGATTGGCACTGATAGGTCCGCATAGATGAAAATAAACATTTTGTCCCCAGAGCATCCTGTTTCTTCTTTCTTTATACCCTGTCTGTCATTTTCCCTTGTGTTGAAGAAGAAGAAGGCTTGCTATCGTTAAAAAAAGAGAAAGGGGAAAATAGTGTTTCCCTCCTCCCCTTTGGGATGTTAATTTCAAGGCCCAGTGATTTCAAGCCACTGGGTTTTGTTGGAGGTATCACTCAAGACTTGTCTGATGGCTACAGGGGACCATTTGTCTCACCTGTAGGCTGATGCAGCATTAGGAAGCCAGGCAGAACTTTCTAAGGGCTCTAGACCCAGCACTTGCTGTTATGTCCAACGTTTATCCTTTAATCCTCAACCTAGTTTTAAGAGAGAGAGAAAGAGAGGGAGAGAAAGAAAGAGAGGTAGGGAAAGGAAGGAAGGAAAGAAAGAAAAGAAAGAGAAGAAAGGAAAGGAAAGAAAAGAAAAAGAGGAAGGAAAGGAGGGAGGAAGGGAGAGAGAGGGAGGGAGGGAAAGAAAGGAAGGAAGAGAAGGAAGAAGGAAAGAAGGGAGAGAGAGAGAGAAGGAGGGAAAGAAAGGAAGGCAGAAGAGAGGAAGGAAAAAAGGAAGGAAGGAAAGAGAAAGAAAAGGAAGGAAGGGAAGGAGGGAAAGAAAGAGAGAGAGAGAAAGAAAGAAAGAAAGAAAGAAAGAAAGAAAGAAAGAAAGAAAAAGAAAGAAAGAAAGAAAGAAAGAAAGAAAGTTAGTTATTTGCAGAATTACAAACTGCATCCAGGCCAGCCAATGTGACCTCCAGGTAAGTTGGACTTCAGCTCCCATAATTCCTCTGATTTTGTGGCACGAGGAGACCACCAAATTAGAGAAGGCAGAAGTTGCAATCTGGCTTCAGCTGCCGCCGCCTTCATTGCTCATTCCTCCTTCTGCTACATTGCAGCCTATGCGGAATAACCAAGTTGGAAGGGACCTCGGGGGTCTTCCAGTCCAACCCCCTGCTTGAGAAGGAGACCCCAGACCATTCCAGGCAAAGGGTGGTCCAGTCTCTCTTGGAAAGCCTCCAGCGATGGAGCACCCACAAATTCAGGACGACGATAACCTGGATGGTTGAGAATCTCCGTAGTCGTGTGTGTGTGTGTGTGTGTGTGTGTTTTCTTTGAGAAGTGTGATGGAGCTCTTACCATCATGACCCCAGGACATCAGGACATTTTCCAAACCACAGTGCGGCTGATACATCCCATACTTGGTCCTGGGGAGGTAAAAAGGGAGAACGTCTGAGCTGAAATTCTTTGGAAGCTTCAGCAAGAGGGAAGAATCAAGAAGAGCCAGTATCTCTTAACTGGCATTTGGAAGAAGGTGACAAGAATCTGGAGGGCCACCTGCAGGTGGAACTTCAGGCATTGGTCAAGCCTTTGGCCAATGCCAGCAGTAGCCATCCTCCATGGCTCTGCTTTCAAAGCAATCGTGTGATGGAGCCAGGTTGTAGGCCCCAGGAGATGCAGAATAGTACTGGTACAATCACTAGTAACCCTCAGCAGATGATGTCCCAAAGGTGTTTTTTTTTTCAAGAGGCAGCTGGACTTCCTGGTTTTTCTTTGAAGGCGTTTCGCTTCTCCTCCAAGAAGCTTCCTCAGCGCTGACTGGATGGTGGAGGATGGAAGGACTGATACTCCTTGCAGACAGCTGGTCCTTTGCATCCTTTTAGAGAGTCCTTGAGGCCACCTGGAGGTTTCTCTGTGTCCTCAGAGTCGCATCTGAGTGGTGCAAATGGGGGTGGAACCTTCTTGCTGAAAGGACTGTGTTGTAGACTGGAGAGAGGTGATGTCGTATCCCTCCCCCACGGTTGAGAGAGGGCTGTTCAACTTTGACATAGATGGCCTCTTGGACCCCTCTTTCAAACCAGTGGTCTTCTCTGTCCAAAATGTGGACTTTGCTGTCTTCCAAAGAGTGGCCTTCGTCTTCTAAATGCAGATGGACTGCTGAATCTAGTCCTCATGTGTTTGTTCTCCTACGTTGCGCCATGCGATTGTGAAGTGGCTGTTTTGTTTCCCCAATGTACAGATCTGCACAGGGCTCCCGGCATTATACTGCGTATACCACGTTGCTCAGTTTACGTCTGGGTGTTTTATCTGTTTTACCATTCCCCACCATCCAGTCAGAGCTGAAGAAGCTTCTTGGGTGAGAAGCGAAACATCTTCAAAAGAAAAAAACAGAAAGTCCAGTCTCCTCTTGAAAAAAAAAGCACCTTGGGGACAACCCTGACCTGATGGAGGATGGAGAATCTCCATAGACACCTCAGCAGATAGGTTCTTCCATCAGAGATGGAGAGGCAACTGTGGAAGGAGGACCAGAGAGGCTAGGAGCCAAACTTCTGCTGATCTCAGCTCCACATGCCCTACCTAGTAGCCCTCTGCATCCATCCTAGGGTGGCCTCCAAGCAAGGTCAAGCAAGAACTTACGTGTACAGAGGATTCCTTGTGTCTGGATTGTCGTGAAACGTGGAGTCCCTGAATACGATGGAGTCCTGCAGCTTGCAACCCACTGGGAAGGTGTCCCCCACCACAGCCCACTGTAGGAATAACCAAGATCAGAACACCCCGTAACACCTTCGTTCCTCTTTATTTGATAGTGTGGTCCTTGGCCCGGACCTCTTTTTTCTATCCTCAGCATCAACACAACACACCGTGTCATTTAGTGCAGGGGGTCTCCAAACTTGGCGACGTTAAGACTTGTGGAAGTCCGCAAGTCTTAACGTCACCAAGTTTGGAGATGCCTGGTTTAGTGATTACTCAATGTGTATCGATTAGAGAAGCTGGGACTTTAGGTTCTTCACCCACCCATGAGCACAATCCTCATTTTTTTGCCCCATAATGTAAACACCGTGTATTACAGAGCAGGACCTGGAAATGTTGACTCTCTTCCATGCCCGCTGTCCTTCATCTCACCTGTGGTTCACCAGACAGGGCCAAAATCTTCCCCACATCATGGAGCAGTCCAACCAGGTGGAACCAATCTAGAGTGGGACCAGAGAGAGTGAGAATCTGTTTTGGTCCCTTGACGGGTCCCTCCGACCTCAGTTGGGGCATCAGCTTAGACCCGGTGCCTCATGGAACCTCTTGATGCCAGGATCAGAGCAGGACCTAGCTATGTAGAAGTTCTGGAGGGTGAGGAGGAAGGGGCTCGTATGCAGAAAGGTCCAGCTGAACATTGTCCTCTCCTGGTGACCTCAAAGAGTGCTGATGGCTCTCTGGAAAACATCTCTGCTCTGCTTGAGGTCTCCATGTGTTGAAGACACCCTGAGATGTCATCGTTCAATGGTTACCAATGGTCTAGGAGCACCTTCTGCCATGAGAGATGTGGAATTATGGGTGATGGACTCCATCATCTGTCAGAATTGGAAACTAGACATGACCTGACACCCAAATAATTTGATCCTTCTAATTTCTGCAGGACCCCAAATAGCCTCCTACACTTCTCATCATCTGCGTCCAGGTAGAAGGGGGGGGAAACCTCTTGTCCTCCTAGGGACTGTAATTCTAATCAAGGAGTTCACCTTTCTCGGGATGTTTTCCCCGAATGCCCTCTGCTGTCTGGTAGGCGTGGTAGGAGTTAGGGAAGTCCACATCGGGGTCTGATTCATCCACCACATTGTCCAGCAACTCCAAGGCCTCCATGATGGTCATCTGACGGAGGTTGCAGCCACCGTATTGCTCGTTCTAGGGAGAGGGAACTGTGAGGACACTATGGTGGACTAGAGCTATGATGCCCTCTTCAAACTTGAGGGAACTAGGTAAGTCTAGTCTAATGAAAAGTACTGGGTTGACAATACTTGAGGAGCTATCACAGAGAATAGGGAGTCACCCTCTTCTCCAGAGCCCCTGAAGGCAGGAGAAGAAGCAACGGATGGAAACTAACCAAGGAGAGAAGCAACTTAGAACTAAGGAGAAACTTCCTAACACTGATGAAATTAACCAGTGGAACAACACATTCAGAAGTTGTGAGTGCTCCATCACTGGAGGCTTTCAAGAAGAAATTGGACAACCTCTATATCTGGAATGATATAGGGTCTCCTGCTCAAGTAGGGGGTTGGACTAGAAGACCTCCAAAATTGCTTTCAACTCCATGGTTCTATATTATATTAAGGATAATTTAGGAGAAATTTCCTGACAGTGAGGACAATTAATCAGGGGAACAGCTTGCCTGCAGAAATTGTGGGTGCTTCAATAATGGTGGTTTTGAGAAGGGATTGAACTAGAAGACCTCTAAGGTTCCTTCCTTCCAACCCTGTTATTCTAGTTTTCTAATTGTTTAGGCAAATTTTGAAAATGAGGCAGGATCTTAAGAAGAGCAAGTCATTTCAGACTAACGTAGTAGGAAACCCAGCAGGTATGAGACCTCTCTCTTTTTGGGAGGGAGGAACGGACTTTGATGGGTCTCTTGCTGGCAACCCTTGGGATATCCATACAGCCCCAAAGACCTGGAGGTAGGCCTCTCTTGTTGCTGGTGTCACCTGGATGTGTTGAGCCATGCCTGGTGCCCAAGAGACCTTCCCCGGAGGAGAGATGGGCTCTGCCTGGGCCAACCCACCTTCTTCTGCACAAATTCCACAGTCTGGTTGGTGTGCATGAGCAGGTAAGTGTGGTACACTCGGTCAATCAGCGCCCCCTCCTGAAATGACAATTTGGAAGTATTGCAGCGAGTGGCAATCATTAATTCAAGGCAGAGTTTTTTCAAACTTTAAGATAGGTGGACTTCAATTCCCAGAATAGGTGTAGACCAAGTCAAGTCCAAAAGTGCTAGAGAATTCCTGGAAGCTGGCACTCAGACAAATCGACCATCAACAGGCGCAGAGAGATAAACAACAGCTACCTACCATTCGAAAGAGGCAATCACAAAGCTAAAAGACCGCATTGCCTCCTGATCAGCAATCTATATCCTGATCATCAGTTTTAGCACCAACCAGTAAACAACAGGCCCCAAGCAAGAAACTACCAATTCAGTAAACAACAGGTTAATCAAGGAATGACCAAGAACACTCCCACCAAGACTGATAGGTTAAGCCACTAGTATATAAACCGCAATCCCCCTCCTAGCGCTGATGATGTTCCCTAGTTGGGTCATAAAACATCTGCAAGAAAACCAACAAGTTCAGGGAGCACCAAGGACCCCACAGTTCTCCTCCTCCTCCTCCTCCCCTTCCCCTTTTCATCCTCCTCCTCTTCCTCTATCCTCTTCTCCCCTTTCCCCTTCTCTTCCCCATTCTCATTTCCTTCCTCCTCTCCTCCTCCTTTGCCCCAACCTCTGGTGCTCCCTCCCAGAACAGACTTTACACACTTTTGCACTAGTGCCTCTAAATTATGATGTGTTTTCAAAATATATTTGCATTTTTAATTCCAATCTCCTACACAGCATTTTTCCGCCTGATCCTCTGGAACTGTGGGACAAAATAGAGACATTGTCCATCTGCCACTGAATTTCACTGACCTTGAAATTCCTGAAGTTTTCTTTGGACTTTGGGTTCTCCAGAGGATTATCAGCCTGTGGAGGCTCTGAAGACTGACATGCCTGAGGAAAGAGGGTCTCGGAGAGCTTAGCTGTACCAGCACATTCTTGTTTTGCTATAATATAATATCAATCAGAATACAGCTGCAAGGGACCTTGGAGATCTTCTAGTCCAGCCCCCTGCTCAAGCAGGAGACCCTATCCAATTTTAGACACGTGGCTATCTAATCTCATCAAAGAGAGAAACAACGTGGAATTAAGGAGAAATTTTCCTAACACTGAGAACAATTAATTAGTGGAACAGCTTGCCACCAGAAGTTGCAAGTGCTCCATCACTGGGGATTTTTAAGAAGAGTTTCCACCCGTTGCTTCTTGTCCTGCCCTCTAGGGCTTTGGAGAACAATTTGACCCTCTTCTTTGTGGCAGCCCCTCAAATCCTTCAGACTACGGACCTGAGCAGACCATCTAAATGTTTAAAATTTGGGTCCTTCACATCTCAACTCCCATGTCAATAAACGCTGAAGGAAGTATGGGTATCTGTCACCATTTCACTTGGCCTAAAATAGGGGGGGTCTCCAAAATTGGCAACTTTTAAGACTTGTGGACTTCAACTCCCACAACTCCTCCTCCAGCCATTCTCTGAGTTGAAGTCCACAAGCCTTAAAGTTGCCAGATTTGGTGTCCAGAAGTTGTGAATGCTCCAACACTGGAGGTTTTCCAGAAGAGACTGGACAGCCATTTGTCTGGAATGATAGCATCTCCTGCTTGAGCAGAGGGTTGGACTAGATGACCTCAGAGGTCCCTTCCAAGCCTGCTATTCTGTTATTCTGTACACAATAGCAGTCTTCCTATATCTTAGGGGCTGCCCCAAAGAAGAGGGGTCCCCTCTATTCTCCAAAGCACCAGAAGGCAGAACAAGAAGCAATGGATGGAAACTGAAGAAGGAGAGATTTAACCTGGAAATAAGGAGAAATTTCCTGAGAAGAATTAACCTGTCAACGGTTTGCCTCCAGAAGTTGTGGCTGCTCCATCACTGGAGGCTTTTAAGAAGAGACTGGACAGCCATTTGTCTGAAATGGTCTAGGGTTCCCTGCTTGAGCAGCGGGGTGGACTAGAAGACCTCCAAGGTCCC
Organism: Oxyrhabdium leporinum; assembly: GCA_032468155.1. NCBI lineage: Eukaryota > Metazoa > Chordata > Lepidosauria > Squamata > Cyclocoridae > Oxyrhabdium > Oxyrhabdium leporinum. The sequence continues at coordinate 47,515 of JANHFL010001128.1, read as the reverse complement.
TTCCAACTCTTTTTTTAAAAATAAATTTTATTAATTTTGTATTTATTACATTTCTTAGTGCTTAATAAACATCGTGTTGTCTGGTTATTAGAAAATTTTAAAACTATACTAAATGGAAAAGTAACAATGTGGGAACTAACGGAAGCGATAAAAAGGCAGAAAAAGGATAAAACTCCAGGCCCAGAAGGGCTCCCGGCAGAATAAATGTTGTTTAGATACATAAAACTTGCTACAGAAGATCCCTTCCAACTCTTGTTGTTCTATATTCTGTAAGTTTACCAAGCTGTGTGGTCCAGCACACTCTCCAAACACCACCTCTTGTTGCTCAACCAGGATCCTTCCTTTCCTCTTACTGTGACTTCACCTTCACCAGAGACTTTGCTCAGCTGGCTTTTTAGTGTGTGCATGTATGTGTGTGTGTCACTTACCGGACCAAGCACCTTCATCCTTGCAGCTGGGGGAGAGGCGCAGGAAGGCAGCAGTCTTAGGAAAGGGTCTATCTGTCTGCCTGCCTGTTTTTCCAGGGTTTATAATGCTCAGTTTTATGCAAGAGAAGCTGGTGTTAATGGGACAATAAGTCATCCGTTAACCCACCAGGGCCAAACTCCTCATGGGCGTGGGTCCCTGAGCAAACGATTAATGTCTGACATTTACTAGAAGGAGAAGTGCTCCCCCGGTGTCCTGGGGGGCGGGGGGGGGGGGAACGGGGGCACCCTCCTTTGCCCCTGGAATTTGAGCCATGGCTACCTCCAAGCCAAGCAAAGTCTGAGACTCCGTCACTGCCTTTGCCAGGGCAAGGGGCAACCAAAGGAGCATAACCAGGCCTCCAGGGGGCTGGACTGGGTTCAGATGTTATTTACTTCATGTAGGTCAAAGAGGGCTGGGTTGGAGGAGGAAAACAGGACAAAAACATCCAGCCACCAAAGATTCTTCCAAGAAGACCAGATTCACGTGGGGTGTTGTGTGCTGAAGGGAGGTTGGGCTCTTGGTGGGAACTTCATGAGAACTGGACCAACTGGATTTCGGTCATGTGAGGACAGCAATGTTGTTTTGCTAATTTTGTGGGAACCCAGAGGAAGGTCCTCACCTCGGGCCAGATGCTTCCGTGGAAATAATTTTATTTTAGGGGTCCTTGGTGCTCTCTGAGCTTGGTAGCTTTCTTGCAGACATCTCATGGCCCAAGTAGATAACATCATCAGTGCTAGAAAAAAGAGGATTTGCAGGGAGGAGGAGGAGAGTGGGGTCCTTGGTGTTCTCTGAGCTTGGTTACTTTCTTGAAGACATTTCATTTCCCAAACTAGATAACATCATCAATGCTAGACAGAAGTGGTAGAAAACTTCTAAGCACTAATGACCTTCCCTTGGTAGGGAAGGCTCGTCACAAATACTATCGGTCTTAGCAGATGCGCTGATATGGGCTTTGGGCTTTTTCTGCTAGAAAGGACCCACCACCAACAGCATCTATTACTGTCTCTAGAGTCCTGTGCACTTGAAAACAGTAGCCATCTACTGAACGATGGTGTCACAAGGTCTCTATCTTGTGGCTGAGGACACTAAATAAAACTCACATTCTCCTTCCCGTTGATGCTTTTGTCAAGTGTAGAGAGAGTGGTTATGTTAACACAGAATGTTCAGAGTTCAGATTATGAAACCGGGTGTAATTTGTTCCAGAGTTTACTTTTGGGGATTGGAAGTTTCCTCGCTTTGGTTCCTGCCCCTTCAAGGTCCTATCTGAAAGAAAGACCTGCGCTTCCTGTGCCAGCCAGAATCTTTGGAGATGAAAATATGCCATAATATTATGACAAACATTTGGATATTCTCCAAGAGGCCTCCAGCCAGCGGAAGCGGTGAAGCAAAATACAACAGGTCTCCTGGCAGTGAAAGTAGATCTTTAATTTTAATTCCCACTTTAGTATTAAGGGAAAATTGAATTTAGCAGGATCAGGCATCTCCACAAGATCAGAGTTTTTCAAATGTGGTGACTTTGAAATGTGCGAATTTCAACTGCTTCAATGGGGAATTTTGGTTGTTGAGGTCCTCGCGTCTTGAAGTTGTCAAATTTGAAAAACATTGATCTAGAAAATCCTCAAGGTTCAGGCTATTTGCTGGTATTCTACTTTATGTGTCCCTCTTTCCACTTTTTGTACTTGTCCTTTTTGTCTTTCAGTTTATCAGAGAGTTCTTTATGCAGACATGCTGTTTTCTTCTGGAATCTCTCGTTTTATTTTTTCAGTAGTATTGTGCTAGTCTAGGCTTTTATCATTTCACAGAGTTTCTCAAGCTTCTCATGTTTATGTTCAAGAGAAGCTGGATGTTCAGAGCTTCTTCTTCTTCTTCTTCTCCTTCCCCTTCCTCCTCCCCTTTCTTCTTCTTCTTCTTCTTCTTCTTCT
>JANHFL010001128.1:29427-45025 GCA_032468155.1 Oxyrhabdium leporinum | reverse complement strand
AAGAAAGAAAGAAAGAAAGAAAGAAAGAAAGAAAGAAAGAAAGAAAGAAAGAAAGAAAGAAAGAAAGAAAGAACTTCCAGCCCAGCTGTGTGAAAAGGATCAGGCTTAAGTGTTTAAGCATGCTTAGGCAAGTGCTTCGAACATGACTCAGAACTTAACAATAATGTTTGCATTGGCTTGGGGTAGGTAAATATACAATGAAGATACAAACCAGACACATTGTCTAAAGAGCAAAATGCTATTTTGATTAGTAGTTTATCCAACAATATGTCCAAAGGATGTTGCTATGTCGTTACAAGGCATTTTGAAATTTTAGGTATGGTTTTAAAATCTTAGCTTTTTATTATTATTACTATACATCCCAAACAGCCTAAATGCCAGGTTGATTTTAATAGCCTAACTTCTGTTCTTTGCTTTAAGTTATGTTTCTACCTCTCTACAGTAGTTACCAAGTCACCACTTGTTGAGTCTTCCTATTTATATCAAACACATACCTGAAAATATGATAAAGCTGGGGAAATTCCAATTACTTTTTCTCCCGGTTAGGAGTGCCATTCTGGTCAAAATGCCCAGCACAGATCCAGAGTGCCAAATTCTAAGGGATGTCCCTCTCCTCAACTTTATCACACAGATTAAAAAATAAATAAATCAAACCCAACAGACATCCTATCCTTTCCAGAAAAGATATTCAGACAAGACAATTGTCCCTTGTGTTGGTCATTTGCCAGTAGACCAGAAAAAGAGACATTTTAAATTTTAAAATTTATTTTAATGATAATAATTTAAATTAATTTAATTTAGTAAATAAATATTTCATAAATGTAATAACTAAAAATTAACAAGTTCATTTTCTGGCTATTTGCACAAATTAAAATTAAAATACTATTAGCCCAAAAAAGCAGGTTATAGAAAAAATTATTAACAAAAGTAACTCTGCCCAGAAACCAGGTTCAAATCAGCTTCAAACCAAACTTTGACCGTAGACCACTCTAAATCATTAAATTTTCTGAGCAATTTTTACATCCATTTCCCAACTTTGGCCTAGTTCTAGACCAGTGTAATTAAACTTGTTATAGCTACAATCCTTAGTAGTTTGGAATCAGATTACCAAAAACTAACATATTCTTCAATTTTTACCTTTTCAAGATGTCCCATGTTCTGATATTCAGAAGAATATTTTTTAATTTACCAATTTCTTTTAAAGCCCTTTCAGTCTACAGCTTGGGCCCCTCTTTGTTTTAGTGTCTTTTATTTTTACGTGCTTTTATTTATTTTGATTGCACTGTAATGTTTGTTTTAGACGTTGTATTAAGAGATAGAATTAACAAATGAGAATGCAACTGAAGATTCTCTTACGAATTCCATGTTCTTGATCTGTTCTGACCTCTTCTTCTAGACCTAAAGAATGTTGGCTATAGTATTCTGGGACTTGAAATCTACATATCTTAAAAGTTGCCAAGGTTGAGATATACTACTGTAGAGACCTATAGAGATGAGAATGTATTTAGAGGCTAGGAGCAAAGCATGAATAAATTCCAGGAAAGGAAGAAGGCATTAGAAAGAGACCTCACCTTTTCCTAAGAGGAAGGGAAGGATAAAGTGAGTCATACTTTCAAGATTTATTCACTATACGGGTAGTCCTCATTTTGCAACCTGTTCATTTAGCAACATAATTGTTCATTTAGTAACTTTTGAAGTTATGATTGCACTAAAAAACCAGGCCTCACACTTACAAACGTTACAGCATCCCTGATCAAAACTGGGCGCTTGGCAAATTGCATGTAATTATGACAGATGCAGTCTCCTGGGGTCATGTCACCTCCATTTGAGACCTTTGTGGCTGTCTTCTGACAAGCAAAGTCAATGGGGGAGGGCCGATTCACTTAATGACTGTGTGATTTACTTATCAACTAGGGTAATTCACTTGACAACAGAGAACAAAGAAGGTTGTAAAATCAGAAGTGACTCACTTAACAACTGTCTTGCTTAGCTACAGAATTTCCAATCCCAATTGTCGTTGTAAGTTGAGGACTCCCTATGTAGCCTACTTCAATAAAGTAGAGCTCAAATGTTATCTTGTGGATATCTCCTGCCTATCTTGAAAGTTTGGCTTTTGCTGAGACATACATTAGATGGCAAGCATACACACACACACACACACTTTGGGGCACGTTAGATTTATGCTTGAATTTTCTCCTTATTGATGTATGTTGTCACTAAATAATGATGGCAGTGTGTCTTAGTGTGTTTATTTACTTATTTAGCTTCCCAGCTTGCCTAATTGTGACTCTGAGTGGCATACATCAAATAACCTTTCCCCCAAAGATAATATGGGGGGGAGGGAAGCAACATCAATATAAAAAAAATAATCAAATCTACAGACCAGCATGTGCACTTGGGAGCTTTTAAGATGTAATTAATTCTGGAAACTGAAAGTAGCATAGGTAGGGGGACTGAGGGGTAAGAAAGGTTGTCTCAAAGTACACATGGAAAACTGAGTCCCTAATAGGAGATGAATGTCACTGTTTTATCCATTTATAATTTTCTGATCTTCTGAAAAATTCAAGCTGGGTCCATAGGATTCCCAAGTGATCTTCCATCCAGTACTAATAGTTTTTAATTCAGTCATGTCAGGTTCTTTTTTAAAAAAGTATTGTTCTAATTATGTTGTAAAACTTATAATACATTGGTTTTGATACATTGATATTGGTACCATTCATACAGTTAGTAATACTTTCATGTTTAGATAACTTAAACCATTGAGGATAAAAAGGAAAGAAGAAACATTACATCAATACTGATTACAGTTTGAAACCTCAAAGTTGATCAGTGTAAGATTATTTGGCTATCACGCTCAGAATTAAATATAACGTTAAAACACAGTTGTAAAATTCTTCAGTAAAAATTTGGTCTCGAGCTGATTACTTTCCATTAAAGTCTCCATTGTATTAGTACTTAATGCTTTTTGTGCATGTTTGATAAAGAAGATAAATTAAAGAAGTTTGACAATGGGCGCATGGCAGGTTTGATAGAGTCAAAGTCATGTCCTGTGGCTAGTAAGTGGGAGACTTGAGTTCAAATGCTGCGTCAGCCATGAAAGCTAGCTGGGTGACTTTGGGTCAGTCACCCTCAGCCCAGCCCTCCTCACAGGGAGAAAATAGGAGGAAGAAGATACATTAGATATGTTCACTGCCTTGAGTTATTTGTTAAAAAAAATAATAGAGGCGGGATACAAATAAATAATAAAAAAAATTAAAAAGTCATGGAAGTCAGAGGACACATTGAGCAAATAGCACATTGGGTAAAAAAGCACTGAGTTGAGAGATGATCAACCTACTACCATCAGATTTTTGCATAAATTCACCCAACCATACTGTATTTATGCCATAATTTCTTGAAAAAAATACTGCCTTTTCTCTTTGATATAAATGATATTAAAATGGCGCATGCTGCAAGCATATTATCTGAAGAAGTTTATGAATTGTAATCAAAGGAACATAAACTGCCCTTGGTATCTTCTGTGCAAATTATTTTGGAAGAATGTTAACTATAGCAAGTTGTTCTAAGAGCTTGGACTATCACTAGTCACTTTATATAGGTATTCAGCCCTAATAGATTATGGCAAGAATAGGGTCCAATGTTTATTCATAATCATTTTCCTGATATTTTGCAGAACATTCGGAGTGATATGGATAGATGGATGGATGGATGGAAGGGAGTGGAAAAGGTCTCCGGCCACTTGAAAACAAAAAAATAATCCAACAAAATATATATTGGATTGATTGATTATTATATTCTAATCCATATTAGAGCCTTAAGTCTTTAGGTGTGGCTCTTTAGTTCTAACATCTCATAAATTATGGCTATAATGAAGCAGTCATTTATCCTGAGCTGATGATAAATGGCTTGCCCTAGGAGAAACTAAAGAATAGGAAAGTAGATCATTTTCATATTTGGTGAAAACAATATTAAGTACTCAGGCCTCTGTGATTGCCCTAATAAATGAATAATCTGAGGTGAGGGGCTCGGCAGTCAGTGTAAAAAATAACCTGAGCTTTCTCTGTCATTTGTCAGGCTTTGCTATGACAGCATGCATTATGGGTAAATGAGCAATCAGCAAGAACTATGTTATGGCTGGGATGTTTGGGAAGAATTTATCATATGCATTGCTTCATACCTTGAAGACCTTAAGGCTTAATAGCTATAGTGCATGACGGCATGCGAGCACAGTTCCTATTTGCTATCACACGCTTCATTTCCACCAGATCCCCTTTATTCTTAAACTTGGTGTGTGTTTTTTATTATTATTAGTATGACCTTCAATTAGCATTGTTTCTCAGAAATGCTTCCCTTAACACGCTTCTGTTGTAGCATTATATTAAAATGTCTGTTAATTATAGAAAGCTTGTTCAAAGTCTGCTGTGAAGGTTCCACGCCAAAGGCAATAGTTACATCTATGTGTAGAAAACTGGCAACTGTTATAGGAGAATTGTACACGAGGCATCTATGTAGAAAATGTAAAGGATGTTATAGTCAGTGCTTTAAAAGGTGTAACTGATTGAGTGTGGAGCTTGGATTGGAAATCTCAACCCAAACCCTTCTTCCAGAATGAAGTTGATTAGATAGTTTTGGGTTAATCACTATCTCCTTACCTCATCTACTTCACAGGGTTTATATAAGGATTAACGATGTCACTTTCCATGGAAGCCCTGTGCTTTGCTAAAGACAAGCTGGACGAGGAAAATGTTAAAGGTTTGAGCAATTTTTAAAGCAAGAGTAAAAGATGAACTTTCCTTAAAGTTGAGCTTGACTTGGGATGACTTCCTGAACACATCTGTTGTTGTTTGGCAGTAATTCAGAAATAGTTTGTTTGTTGCCTTTTCCTGGATGTTTTTCCCAACTATTCAGCTTAGCTTATTGCCTTGGTATTTCCTGATCATTTTTCATCCAAGTATTAATCAGATTGGATCCTTGCTTAGTTTTTTGAGATCGGCCAAAGTGATCTTGCCACTTACCTGATAAGGCAAGAGTAGGAATTCAATAATAAGATTAATTCTTATTGATTCAATAGCTGTGTGTGTGTGTGTGTGTGTGTGTGTGGCTGCTGAAATTGATTGCTTTAATATTTGAATAGTGCATATTCACCCTTGGGTATAATTTCCAGTAATATACCATTTCCACATAATACCTTGCAAACCAATTTCAATTTCGTCTTTGGATGAATCTGCTTCTTTGAAATAATCGAATGTGTTACTCTCCCAAGTTCCTTTCACACCCACTGGATTAATCATAAAATGAATTTCTTTGAAGGCTGTGGTCCTCTTACAGGAATTCATTTTCTATTCACCTTCACCTGAGCATCAATTCAGGGCAGGCTGGATTCTTGTCGACTATGAAAAAAACTATTGTTATGCCTATTGAAAAATACAGATTCAAATTTCACTGCAAGTTGACCTTGCCAGATAAGATAGAAAAAATATGGTTTGATATTTATTGTGAAGCGGATCCTAAAGAAATTATGGGCTGATATGCTTTGGCATTTCGGTATTCCTTTTTCTCCTCTGCTGAAATTATAATGCATTTCTATCACCACTTAGCAATATATCTGTGTTTGTCAGCTTGAACATTGAATCCCCTCCCCCAATATAGTCCCTATTACTTTGAATTTTTCTTATCACCTTTTTCAGAAGATCAAAGATTTTGTGAAAAAAAATGCAAATAAAGATTTATTTGTTTGTTTATCTACATTATAGAGCTGACCCATTCAATATTTTTTAACAGTCATTTAAAAACAGCCAATACAATTCCCATTAAGATAGCAGATAAAAGCATATAAAATGCTTTATGTAAAAAGCGTATCAAAATAACAAAACCAAAAGGAGCACGACAGGATGATACAGACAGCCTTAATTTACCAATCGCCTTATTTACTGACAATCTGAAGGCACGACTGTTTAAAAAAAAACCAGAACAAAAACCAAGCAAACTTTTAATAAGTCCACACAAGTACAACGGTTGTACTATCTTGTGATCACACGATCATCATTTGCATGCTTTCCAACCCGCCTGTGATAAGCAGAGTTAATGGGGAATGTGAAAGCAAAATTGCAAGTTGTGCTCGTGTGATGCCTTGCTTAACAACTAGCTCAAGTGTGACATTGTAAACTGTCGTGATTATGTGATATTTTTTTTCTATTAACAAACTCAGCAATTAGTGATGGAGTGCCAGTTGTGGTTGCTCTGTGAAGATTACCTGTAAAATTACATGCAAAAATCAACTCATTCCAGGCCCAGAACAAAAGACTTCAAAGTTTGCTTCAAGAGTACAGAGTTGGGGCAATGCAAACTTCTGACAAAAGAAAGCGCAATACACATCTACTAAAGTCTACCTCGGATTTAAAATAAATAACACATACAAAAAATAGCAATGAAGAGTAAGTAGACTTTTTAGATTTTTCTCCGCACTCCTAGCAGTGGTTTACTGATGAATTTTACATATGCAAATATATAATTTCTTTCCACACTTGACAAGTGCGGAACTTGTGCGTTTGGTACCCAGTACAAAATATTGGGTTACAGATTATAAAGTGAGGATCAGCATGAAATACGATGTTATTAAGTTTTAAGTTGTATTTTGATACCTTATGATGATCTGGATTTTGTTTTCTAACGCTCAGCGGTTATGGATGAACAGCCATTGGAATTAACAAAAGCTTCATTTCATAATCTTGAAAAACCAAATGTTTACCTGACGTTAAAATCTATATCAGTTGTTGTTTATCCTAGCAGTGTATGAAATAAAGTTAGAGAGAGACAGAGAGAGACAGAGAGAGACAGAGAGAGACAGAGAGACAGAGAGAGACAGAGACAGAGAGACAGAGACAGAGGGACAGAGACAGAGAGAGACAGAGAAAGTGGAAAACACTGAGGCTATTCAGCAGCCACCTTCAGACTGCTTTGCTTAGCAAAACTGGCTCAGTTTTGATTGACTTGCTGGTCGTTGCAAGTCATTCCTGCTTTCTTTTTTTCTTATGAAACTTATTACATGTTACCCTTCAAATGTCTACGTCCATCACTGTGTGTATGGGAGCAGACCCGCATATTCCTTTCATAGCAGTAGGGGCACCACAGTCCTGCTTCTTGGTCCTTGCATGGATTTAATTGCTGCATCAAATGCACAGAGAGAGATCAAGGCTGGAGATAGACATGAGAGTTGCAGACCTGGGCATTGGTGTTTCACTCATATTATGCACCAGTTTGAGAAATAGTTAGCCTTTGAGATAGACCAGACTCGGACACTAAATTTATGAATACTAAAATTACTTTTATTATACGGTTACAATAACAGAATCTTGATTCATCACTTACATCTTTTATGTACACTGAGAGCTTATGCACCGAAGACAAATTCCTTGTGTGTCCAATCACACTTGGCCAATAAAGAATTATACTCTGTTCTGTTCTGTTCTTGTTCTTGTTCTTGTTCTTGTTCTTGTTCTTGCTCCTGTTCCTGTTCTGTTCTGTTCTGTTCTATTCTATGAAAATATTCATAGCTCAGAGTTGAAATGTAGGGTCCTTGGTCTTCTCTGAGCTTGGTGGTTTTCTTTCATTACCCAACTAGGTAACATCAGCAGAACATTGATAATGTTAGCTGTTGAGTAATCATCCATCTGCAAGGAAACCATCAAGCTCAGAGAGGACCAAAGACCCCACGGGGGAAACATTTTGGGTATGAATTGATTTGGGTTTGGAGAATCCAGTTTAGCCACCAGAGTGAAAGGTAACCATCCATGAAAAGAAATCACACCTAGTGGTTTTTTGTTTTTTTTTGGACCATGGGCATCTGCAGGATTTTGTAATTTTGGCCTTTTGGCAAAAGTAACATTGCATCATTTCATGGCAAGTCCACCCCTTTTCTATATGCATGCAGTGTCACATTGCATACACAAATTTGTATTGCAAAAGAATGATATTGCTTTCTTCATTCTACTCCCCCATGTTCCACCTACCCCCACCTACCCCCACCATCAATGCTTCCCTGCTTAATCTTTCAATCATCTTCTGTCTATAACATCTATATTTATAGCTATATGTCCCTGCTCTCATCCCCATCAAAAAAAAAAAACCCCAGTCATTAATTTCATCTTGCAATACCTGTGCATTGCAATAATCCAGTCAAAACATCTTAACCAAAATCTATCCCCTGAGTCATGTCAGTATACATGAGTGCATGAGTGTCTACGTTCACTTTAAGAAGAAGTTACTTCTTTTTAAAATAAATAAATAAAAATCGACCATCTCTAATTTCACAGTCCTTGATGTATAACTGCAATTGGAACCACAGAATTTCCATTGCGAAGCAAGCCAATTGATAAGCTGGTCACCCGCCTGATTTAACATGTTTTTGCCATAGTTGTTAAGCTATGTTGTTGCAGTTGTTCAACGACTCTGGCTTCCCCCATTGGCTATGCTTGTTGGAAGCTGTCTGTGAAGGTTGCAAATAGCAATCACATGATCTGAGAGCCCGAATTTTGATCACGTGACCATGGGAGATACTGCAATGGTTGCAAATGCAAGGACCACTCATAAGTCACTTTGTTCAGTGCCGTTGAAACTTTGAATGGTTGCTAATACTTGTAAGTCAAAGATTATTCGTAGGCTGCAAAAATCTTACAAGTCCATAGATTTCTGAAATAAGCTGACTGCATGGCTCTCTGAGCACGGGAGAATTATTTTGGGACATGTAAAGACACAATTAGAGCAGATTCTTTGAATTTTCTCAAGATGGACAGCTTCAAAACCAAGTTGCTGAATTGCTGGTACAAAGTACTCAGCAGTGCATTGTGCAGGATAAGGGAAGGGAAGAGAAGGGAAGGGAAGGGAAGAGAGGGGAGGGGAGGGGAAGGGAAGGGAAGGGAAGGGGAAAAGATTGAAAAGGATGAAGCATAAAATAATGAATGCATTCCATGTTGAAAACCAAATTAAATGGAAGCTGGGGAAACCTCTGTATTGGGTGCATAATAAATTAAAGTTGCTTCCCTCAATAAATTGAACATTGTCCCCAGAATTATAATCTGAACACAGTTAGAACAGCCAAAAGTCATTTCCAATGTTAACTCAAAAGCTTTCTTGTGGCAATTCTACTCAAATAAAATTTGTTGAGTCTTCTGGGTGTTTTTATATAGACTTGTCTGTTAATAAAACTAAACCGTTGTTCTCATCAGATCAGCCCGAGCAGGAAATTAATAGGGTCACAATTAATTCAAAGCACCTTATGTGCTATAAAGGGCAGTGCAATAGAAATGTGAAACTATCTTGATTTTTCTGTCTGGGCAAGGTCACGGATGATTTTTGCAATGGTGTATTGTTAAAACATCTCTCAAAGACCATTGATGGCAAGGCACTGAAACTGGTTAATGAAAATGCTGGACAGAAATGAAATTAATTAAAGAGGAAAATCTATTACAGAAACGACCACTATAGAAATAAGGGGATTTGCTCCCATTTAGTGGCTGGCCAGGTCACAGACATTCTATTTAATAGCTAAGTTAGCGCGCTCTCTCAGTCCTTGACATCATCAAAAATTGGGCTGATAGGTCATGATATTTTGAGTATGCTTTTCCTCCCAGAAAAAATAAGCTTGTCAACTAGAGTTAGCTGGGCCAAAGAACCATCCAAAGAAGCTAAATTCAGCCAATAATTTGGTGAGCTCCCAAAAATCTCAGCAGATGCACAACTAAATTCCAATTTGAAAAGCCCTGGTGGCAAAAGTGGTTAGAATGCAATATTGCAAGCTGTCTCTGCTCATTGCCAGGAGTTCGATCCAGACAGGCTTAAAGTTGACTCAGCCTTCCATTTTTCCGAGGTGGATAAAATGAGGACCCAGATTGTTGGGGGCAATATGTTGACTCTGTAAACTGCTCAGAAAGCACTATGAAGTGGTATATAAGTCTAAGGGCTATTGATATTGCTAATCAGAGAAAGAGAGCATCATGGAGTAGAACTCTTAAACAAAAATAGAGTTGCTTCCAATGCTTTTTTTTTTTGCACTTATAAATTCAAAACTGAGTTTCAAGCAGAAAGCTCTACATCTTGGACCTGAATTATTTAACCTGAGAAGGGAGAACATTATTAGTAAATTGGGTTATGGGATTGGAAAGCCTTCTGTAATTTTTTTATTTGTTTCGTTCAAGCGATGTTGGATTGGATTGGAAGAAAACTCCTAGGTATTTAAAGGCCTTGACTTGCTCAGTGGATTTTGCCTTAAAATAATGTATGCCAATTTTTTCTTCGTTAGCATGATTTTAAATTTCTGCAAAGGTTGACCATGCTGGCTGAGGAATTCTGGGAGCTGAAGTCCACAAGACTTCAAGTATGTTGCCAAGTATGGAGACATAGCCAAGCTCATAAATAGTGTTCCACAAATGTGCTGATAACATATCAATGGGCAAAACTCATGTTCAGATTATATTGACAGTTTCTCAAATAGGCAGTCTTATGTTAAAAACAATGAAATATTAATTGAAATGTTTGTTCCAAGAGAAGAGAAAATGCTAGCCCTGATGATGTTACCTAATTTGGTAATGAAACCTCTGCAAGAAAACCACCAAGCTCAAAGAGCGCCAAGGATTCCACAGAAGAGAAAATGTTTTTCAAGACCAGATAAACCAATCTACTAAAAATATTGGGTTAGGCCTGGTTGAAATTCAGCAATTGATGGTGATAAGGTAATATAGAAAGCTGACTCTGAGTTAGTTTCACAGAATTTGGGGGATGGGAAGATAAATGTAGCATAGTTGCAGAAACAGATTTTTTTAAAAAAAAAACAACAATCTTTATTCAGAAAAAACACCAAGTAAAAAGGTAGGGCCAAAGTCTAACTCTACTTGCCATATCAGCTCTCTCCTCCTCCAGTGATGTCTTTCTGGGGTGACTTGAATTTTGCTGTTTTGATTGTTGTTTTTGTGAGTGGTACGAAATATCTAATCTGACCAATAAAAACTCTGCATGGCAGTGTGAGCTCTTCCCCAAGGCCATATTATGCACCGGAAATGTCCATTGTCTTGACTACCAAGATGTAGGAGGAAGAATGGCAGAACCTGAGGGCAGAGTAAAAAGGGGAATGAGCCTAGAATCCCTATGTGGGAAGCCCCACCCACCCCTCTTAGAAGAGTGAAATATTTTGGGAAATATTTAAAAAGGCAGAATATTATATTTCCCTAAAGGAGAAATGGAGAAACGTGTTTTTAGAAGCAGGAAGCAGCCCCCAAGTCTTTCTTAATAGCCCACAGCAGACGTCAGCGCTTAAGAGAGAAAGAGCTTATTGGAAGAGGAAGAGAAGTATCTAGACAGCTCTATTCATAAGCAAAGCAAATACTGCAGGCAGAAATCCATTCAAGACAGGATATTGTGAAACTTCCTGCAGCAAAGTCTGAACAAAGGCAGAACGGTAGGATTAGAAGTGCCTCCCTCACCCAACACAGGACAAAAGCCGATTAGCCATAATAGGAATTGCCTAACACCCTTTCAGAACACAAGTCCCTTCATTGCACCATCGCAGAGCAGTTCAAACTTCACCTGGGAGCTCAGATAAATAATAACCCAAAGGTTGACCAGATTAGCTCAGACAAACACCTAGGATTTGCATTTCCTCTTTTGCCTATAGGGCCAGCTATGACCCCTACATAACCCCTACATGACCCCATAGGAATCTGACAACAGCCAATAGAATACATGTTCTTGCACAGGAACAGGAAGCTCAAGTGTAAAGCCCAAAGAAGTTATAAAAACCTTCCACTCTCAACTCCATGTGGTCAACTGTACCAGAACCATAAACGCTGGTGGTTCTGCTTCATCATTAAACCCTCTTTCCAATCGGCCTCCATCTTTCCAGTGTCTTTCTCCCGGCTTGGAACTGAACCAGATGGATATTTCTTCCAACAGGTCCCTGGCCACAAAAGGTATTTAAAGAGGGTCTGTGGTGAAGAAAAGGTTGAGAACCACTGGACTAGATGGCATCTGGTTGGAACAAATGGCTTTGTCCAACGTTCTTCTTCTTCTTCTTCTGTCTCTTCTTCTTAGGTGGTTGACTATGCCTACAAACACAACTTGGCCTCCTGGTATCCCGAACCAGAAGACAAAGAAGCATTTGTGAAAAATCTCATTTACAGCCCTGACTATGATTCCTTCGTTATCGATAGTTACCAGTGGCCTCAGGAAGCCATGAAGACTCAAAATATTTGATGTTTCTCTTTTTGTGAAGGCTGGCAAGAGGAACCTTTGAGCAGCTGTGAACCTTAAGATGCTAAGGTGTCTTGATCTTCAAACCTGTAGGAGCTTCAGTTATAAAACTGAGAGAAGAGCAAGGACTCAGCCTTTCAATGAGCAGCTTCCTTTTATATATATATATATATTATATATAATATTATATATATATCTATAATATCTATATGTTATATATATCTGAGCCAGAAACCATACAAATTAAACCAGGACCGATTATGCCAGCAGCACCCAATGAACGGATGTGATTAGATGAAATTTAGAAGGTTCCATATTCTTGAATCTCCTTTCGCAAGTCAGACTGACCTTCCCTAATCTGGTCCTTCCTTTCCCAATGTATTTAGAACTTCAGCCCCCCCCCTCCACCCCCCCAATTTCCAACCCTTCCAGGTTGGATTAGGAATTTCTGCAGAGTTCATAGAAAATGCTTTTTCTAGATGACTTCCTATCTATTAAGCTGGTGTAATTGCTGTGGTCTTTGTCAGTAAAGGTTACCATTCGTGGGTTTAGGGGAACGTAACTGTTTGATAATGACCGTGGAACGGCCATCGGGCACACAGTTCAGAAGTGATTTCTTGCCCAGAGTTCTGCATGGCTTCTATCAATTTTAGCAACTATCCCCAGGGACCTGATCCTAACCCTGATCCTCATTAGAGATGTGGAGGGTGGTATTTTAGCAGTTACGCAGAATTCTCACTAACCCGATTTTCTGAAAAATTTCCAGGTAACTGGTATTTCTTTATCCAGCTTATATAACGTCCTGTTACCGTACAATGAAAGTTCTATATGTTTTAGTTGGCAGCATAGACTAACTCAAGTAGCACTCCAAGTCACACAATAACATATATCCATGGTTAATTAAGTCCTGGTTTACTCAAGTATCCCAAATTTGTAGGTTGCATGATATGCTGAAAGATTATAATAGGACAGGGTGAATTCATGCAACATATAAAATATGGTTGACCATCTCATGCTCCACTGTTGAATACAGGTAGTCCTCAACTTACAACAGCAATTGGGACCATCATTTCTATCGCTGAAGCAGGACCTCATAGTTTAGCTACAGCAATCCCTGGAGTCCTGGTGGCCTTTGTTAACCAAATCTCACAGTTGTTAGACAAGGCAACTTTCTGCCAGTTTCTCACAACCAAAGTCAGTAGGGAAGCTGGGAGGGAATTGTAAATCCTGGGCCAGCAAGCAGTTAAGAGGCTTGTTTCTGAGTAGAGGGGTGGAAGGGATGTGGGAAGGATGCGTGGGTCAGGGAAACTTAACCCAGCAACTTGCAACCCTCCCTGTTGGCTTCCCCATTGACTTTCTGGGGAAGCCAGTGGGGGAGGTTCTATGTGGAAATCATATGATTGTGTGCTCTGCAACTGGTTGTAAGTGCAAACTGGTTGCCAAGGGGCCAGGTCATGACCATGTGACTGTTGAGATGCGCGGAACAACCAGAATTCTAAGGACCAATCACAACCACCATTCATTCAGCGCTGTTCAAACTTCAGATGGTTGCTGAATGAATGGTCCTAGGTTGAGGACTATCTATAGCTAACACGATTTTAAAAGGGGCCTTTGATGGTGACTATAGACCAGTGTTTCCCAACCTTGGCAATTTTAAGCTGTGTGTACTTCAATTCCCAGAATTCCCTAGTCATCAAGGCTGGTTGGAGAATTCTGGGAGTTGAAGCCCACACATCTTAAAGTTGTCAAGATTAGAAGAGACTGCTATAGATTATAGCTTTTTTTCAGGCCTGTTCTGTAGAAACAGCACTCAAGTTTCTGAAGGGTTCCAGTTAGAGTTTAGGATAGAGTTAAAAGTAGGGATTTTAAGCTAGTCTTCAGACCTTCTCATTAAGGATCATCTAATTCTTAAAGAAATGGATGAAACCTTTTTAATAAAAGGTAAACTGCAATTTCAACCTTGAGCATTGAGAAAAAAAAAGCAAAACCTTGCTCCAAATTTCAATGTTTGATTTTATTTTGGTGGCAAAAGAACCCATAGAGCAGGACTGTCATGCTTATGCCACGCCCATCTTGGCTCCACAAAGGCAAAAAAAGTCACATGTTGTCACGTCACGTGACACGATCGAGTTTGATACTCATGCCATAGAGTGTGGATTAGAGAACATCCTGCAGAGCTCCCTTAGCTGTGTCTTAAGCCTAAACCATGAGATGATCGCTACTATGCCTTGAAACAAAATTCATCTGTTAATTCATATGCCTCACCATCAAACACAACCAAGAAATTGTAATCTCAGGGACTTCTTTTTTTTTTTTTGCTTTAATGGTATTGTATTTAAAAACCATGAGCGGCATGGTGGCCTGGTGGTGAAGATGCTTGCCTCCCACTTGCAAGGTTGAAAGTTCAATCCAAGGTAGCGGCAGATATTTTTCTCTCTCGGGGTACAAAGAGAAAATATCTGCTGTGAGCCCTCATAGGCATCAGGAAGGGCATCCAGCCAGTAAATGCTCAGCTCCATGCAGTCACCCAGATTCTACCCTGAATTAAGGGATTATAGGATTGTAAAAAGGGAGTATTGTATTTAAAATCATAGAGTTAGAACACTCTAAGTTTAGATCTCTAAGCTCACCACCTGAGCCACCCTCCCAACCAATACAGGAATCCAGATTAGAGCACCCTGGACAGATGGATGTCCAGCCGCTCCTTGTATTGTACACCCTTAACCCAAAGTGCCACCATGTCTTCTCTGGTTGGCTGGACCCTATCAGAGGAAATATTTCCCCAACCTTGGTAACTTTAGGATGTGGGCACTTCAACTCCCAGAATTCCCCAGTTTGCCAAGGAATTCTGGGAGTTGAAGTCCACACGTCTTAAAGTTGCCGAAGTTGGGAGAACCTGCTCTAAAGGAAAAGAAACAGCAGATACTTCTACCAAAGCTAAAAGATTTATGAGTCCTTCTCAGGTGATGCTTTACCCCACTGGTCATTCATCAGAAGTTGACTGTCATTCTTTCCAATGGATCTTGCTGATTCAGGCCCAATGTCCATAATATCTAGCTAATATCCTGTATTTAACCATTGTAGATATGGAATTTTAGAAGAATTGTTTTTCTTCACTGTTTCACACGCTGCTACGGTGATCAGCAAATGGTCTTCCATTTTTGTCCTATTCCTGGAAGGGACAAAAGGCCACAGGAAGTTCAAAATTCGTGGAATCATTCTCTACTTGTATTCGTATTTGTCCTAAAAACAATTGGATACTTTTCTTGGAGGACAATTTCATGGGAATTATTATTATTATTATTATTATTATTATTATTATTATTATTATTATTATTATTATTATTATTATTATTAT
>JANHFL010001128.1:11698-21987 GCA_032468155.1 Oxyrhabdium leporinum | reverse complement strand
CCAATTGTGTGTGTGTGTGTGTGTGTGTGTGTGTTCTTGATATCCTATTTCACTGAAGATGACAGGATGCCTAAACTTTGAAAGTTTCTGATTTATTTCTGGTACAAATAAATAAGTCAATAAATCAAATGAGCCATCCTCACCCTCCAGCCAATCTAAAATAGTAATCTAGAAAGTTTTTTTTTTTTTGCTTCCACCACCTTCTTGAGTAAATGTCTACTGGTAAATATTCCCTTTATCCAAACATGTTCGCCTGCAATGTTGTGGAGAAAGGTGCATTATCTCATTTCCCATTAGACTGTTGATGCTGCCCATGTCTCCTTTCATGGATAAGCTCCTCTGATATCTCAGCATGTCTTTCATCTTATCTAGAGGCCTCATACATTTCATGAATGGTGGAGATAAAACAAAACAGACCAGGCAGGCCCTCCTAAAAAAGCAAAATACTTTGATTCTTCATGAAGTTGTTGATTGATTCATATATTGTATTGATACAAGAAACAGTGCTGTCAGTGCTAAGAATTATACTAAATAGATATTGATGCTGTCTTAGGGACTTCTGTTTATCCAATGTTAAATGGGATGCTGATTTAGGTGCTCCCATCTAAATTTCTTTATGTTCTGACTAAAAATGTATTTTCTCTATATCTCTCTTTGCTTCTAGGTAACATCTATCGTTATATTTGATGTAGCACAAGATGTCAAAGGATTCATGATTTGGATGTTCCTTATGTTCATTTTTGAGAATGCTAATTACTCCACACTGGTTAAAATTATACTCCGAAAAGTAGAAAATGTTTGAATTAAGCCAAAGTGGGTAATTGAACAAATCAATTGAAGACAAAGCAATGTTAATTCAAACCTCATTTCCCAAGTTATATTACCATGGTGGGTTTTTTTGCATAACTTGATATTCCTTTAATCAATATCTGATAGAAAGCTATTTTTTTTTAAAAAAAGTATCATTTTTCATTTAACCCCCATTTGTCAAGATAAATTGAATCTAAGATTAAGAAATCCATTATTTCATCATTTTTCATATGTACGTCAAAGGTACCTGCTTTTTCACAACTCCAAAGGAAAGTTGCTCCTGAATCATTCTATCAAATGCATAATATGTACAGTAAATACAGTATAGCAAAATTTACTGAGTCGTTCATGTAAAGAAAACATAATAATAATCATATTAGGATATGGTTTGAATTTGAACCTAATTCAGTGTATGAGCAGAGCAGTTTTAGAAAGATTGTCATATGTCTGGGCTACAGAAGCCACTTAATCTTATTCTGGGCCTCCCAAAGGTGTTGTTTCCATTCTGTTTTTAAGGAGCTCTATTGTGTTGTAATATGTGTGGTCCAACAGCCGCACCAGAAAGAACAAGACAGAATTTTTGTTATTTTGATAAAACATTACAGGTGAGAGAAAATGGGCATATTAAATTCAGTGATTAACAAGACTACCCTTAAAGCAGTTACCATGGGTCACTCCAATCAGGTATCATAACTGATGGGCAACCTTGAGAATTGAGAGAGATTTTACAATTCTTTACCTTTTGCTCCATGTTAATGTTGGAGATTAGTGACTCAGTCTGAGAATTTGGGTGGCAATCTCTTGTGAGTTATATTAGCTAGGTGATATCATCTAATGACTGATTTGTTTTATGGGGGAACCTCTTATTACTTTGAGAAATTAACATTTCTCTTCCCTATAAACATCCCTGTTGGAATCCTTGGTGCTCTTGGTTGTTTGCTTGCAGATGAGATGGCATTGATGACTTTACCTAACCATGTTACCTAGCTGAGTACTGAAACATCAGCAAACAATCAAGCTTAGGGAGCACCAATCACTCTAGAGTTCAACTCAGAACTTCAGACACAAATCCCACAGAAATGTTTGTGGCTGCAAATGTCATTGCATCATGGAATGAAATAAGCAAAAAAATATAAATTTTGGTCTTCTGAAAAATAAAACAAACAACCACTGATTTTAAAACAGTTCAAAACCCTTCCAGCAATTTGTATGATACTTGGCCATCTTTATCCCCTCATAATGTCTAGCTTTCCTGGAAAAAATCATCTGGCACTGAAAAACAAAAATGTTAATTTTTCATACTATGAAAAATGTGAGAAAACAAAACTTCATTTTTCCACACCTCGCTCTGAATCCAGGCATCAATTCAGACTGGAGTGCTTCCAGAAGAAATCAGATTAAGACTTTTTGTGTACACCTGCACATGGGTAAAATATCTGAGCACTTTCCACAGCATTTGATTATGCTGTTTTCTCAGAACAAATGATCACTATTGATCTGCCTCTTTGGATAAAGAATGTGTGTTCTTTAACTTTGTTCTATTCTTAATTAACAATTTATTGCAAAAAAAAATGTACCTTAGAAATATAAAGTGATGTACCAGTTACAGATATATGCAGAATGAATGAAACTAAATTGGGAAGCTTTGTTAATGACAATTGGCTTTTTCAGCTATTCAGAAAAATAGACATGGTGTTTTATTTCTATTTCTCTATCAAATGCTGACCATGTACAAATAGGAACATTTTGCCCCTGTCATGTAACCACAGTATTTTAGAAGCTTCATATGGCTAGCAATTTGGTCTGGGTGCAGTCAAGGGGCTAGTAAGAATTCATAAAGTCCTACACTGTTTGGAGGTCTAATTATCTGCAATACCACTTACTCCAAAGCTTATTTGGAAGGAAATTATGCTAAAAGATCCCCAGCTCATGTGATAGGGAGAAGCAAGTGTTATTTGTCATAGTGCCATCCTGTAGGATCAGCTGCTCCCAGAAATAAGATCACTACCTTCATGCTTAAACTTTTAAGGAAAACTTGGTTATTTAAACAGACATTTAGAACTTGAGATTTGGAATCTAGCAATAGCAATAAGATTTATATACCAGTTCATGGTGTTTTACAGCCCTCTCTAAGCAATTTGCAGAGTCAGCATATTGCCCCCAACAATCTGGGTCCTCATTTTACCAACCTCGGAAGGATGGAAGGCTGAGTCAACCTTGAGCCTAGTGGGATTTGAACTGCCAAATTGCAGTCAGCTGGCAGTCAGTAGAAGTAGCCTGCAGTACTGCATTCTGACCACTGCGACACCATGGCTCAGTGTATTATTTAATGAAAACTTTTGGAATCGCACTTGACTTTGGTGGGGTTGCACTGATTTTTTAATATTAGGCGGTGTACCCTGGGCTAGATGAAGACAGTCCAGAAACCCATTGACCTAGTGACTGAGTACTGTAGCATTCATGTCTGTATGACTTCTGATTGTTCATTTCCTAAGCAAGTCCTATATATATATGTCGATTATATATGTATGCATCAATGTGTTACCCATATAGACTACATCTCTACCAATAGACAAAGGCGGGGGCAGGGGGAAGACTGACTTTAAATATCTCCTGTGGGAATCCAGGAGGGCTGATGTTAAAATGCATGATAAAGAAGTATTTGTTAAAACCATGCAATAACCACAAACCCAGCTTAATTGGAAGGATTTGAATGTTTCTTGTGCATGTAGATATTACACCACTCAAACTCTGTTTGTAAGCAATTTGAACAGATTATAATTTAAGATTGACTTGTTTTGTCATCTTCATATGATAACACCCTCTGCAAACACTGAAGTTATAGGTGCTTAAGGCATGATGAACAAGAACATTGCAGTGTCCTTCCATCTTCACGTTACATTAATTCATTTCTATTCTGAAATAAATTATCACCATCATCACCGCAACTGAAAAAAATTGGAATACTAAGGTGCTTTGAATTGTTCTTAGTTCAGTACAAGCAAGGTCTTTCTTTCTTGCTAGTATGGTTTCTCTTCTGGAATAGCTGCCCTTCCCTTGGCATGATGATCTAATAAGAAAGGAGGAGGACTAAGTAGAATTAAGATTGGGACATGCATTGATGTCATTATGGAAACTTTGTGCTATAAATAATCAAATAATGAATGATTTGTTTAGAAGTTGTTTCAAGCACTGTAATAGGGAGATTAATTACTATCTGGATCATAGAGATCATTCTGTTTCCTCATGGACTCCTAACCCAAGTGTTGTAGTTTTAGCTTTCTCCTGTATATAAGAGTGATAACATTATTCTTTTCCTTTCCTTTGAGGCCAATAAACTGATTTACTTTATTATTATTAAGGTTGCCATTTTGT
Source organism: Oxyrhabdium leporinum (assembly GCA_032468155.1). Lineage (NCBI taxonomy): Eukaryota > Metazoa > Chordata > Lepidosauria > Squamata > Cyclocoridae > Oxyrhabdium > Oxyrhabdium leporinum. The sequence goes on along the minus strand of JANHFL010001128.1, from coordinate 17,802 downwards.
TCTAGGGGATTACCCCCCCCAACAAAATAGCAAAAGCTATTTGCATATATTAATTCTTTTAAATGTATGTAAATTACATTATTATTAGCTTTGAAAGATAGCTCGAAATAGCAATCTGTTCACTGATCAATCCACAAAGTCTAGCTTCAAGGCAAGAAGAACAGAAAGCATACTTAAAGCTTTCTTAAGGAAAGGTGGAAAACCACTGGAACTGGTTAAAAATCAAATGAGTCAGAGAGTAACAGCTCATGTTTGAGGAAAAGAGGCCCAACAGAAAATGCTTTTTTAGAGCCCACTGGATATTTGCAGGTATAAGGGGGCCTTACACAGTCATGGTTCATTTACAGAGTCTGTTTCCTCTCTCCGGGAATGGTTTCTAACAGATTCAAGGAGACTCCAACCTTGTTGTTGGAATAAAGGCAGCTCTGTGAATGAAAGATTTGTTTTGTTTAAGGAGCAAAGTAGTCAGCCATGTTTCACATAGTGTGCTTCTATTAAAAGGCACCCACCTTCTTTTAAAACAGGGAAGAGGCGGAGTTTTGTACAATGGACATTAGCAACATGTGGAATCCAAAGAGCCTGAAGTGTGCCTCGAGGATAACAGGTCAACCCAATTCCTCCTTAAATATAGTACATATTTAAGAAGGTTAAATTATACGAGCAAAACAGTGTCACCAAACTGAGGATTTGGAGTTGAAGTAGCAACACATGGTGCAGGGTAACAATATATAATGGAGGCATGCTGAGCTTACAAACTGGTGTATAAACCAGTGGGGGATACACAAAGTCAGGAGCGCAATAGAGTATAAAGGGAAAGGTCTTAAGCAGGAAATGTGGTAGTCCTTATGGTGGATGTTTGATGAAAATATCAGCCCACTGGGCAGCAGAAAAAATAAAAATAAAAGTACTTTCCACACAGTGGGATGATTAGGAAAGGTATCAAATATTGTAAGGACAAATGTAGGTTAATGACTTTGGTAATTTGCTAATGAGGTTAATTATAGAGCAATGGTGTGAGTGAAGTTAGAACACTTTATATTGTTGTGACTGCTGCACCTCGAAAAAAGAATAATGAAGAATTGGAAAAGGTAGATTTAAATAAAAACCTTATTTATTATGGGAAATTAGGAAATTGGGATTGGGTCTGGAAAAGATTGCTAACCTCAATTTACAGTAGTGGGGTTTTTAACTTAGAAAAAAAGTTTGGTGAGGTTCAGACATTCTAAAGGGTATCATGCAAAGTGATTGTGAATTGCCCAGAATCACTGGGAAATCTAGCATCATACAAGTCTTATAAATCATCATCAACAACAACAACAACATTAACATCATCATCATCCCACTTTCCAGGAAAGGCCCTGAAAGGTGTCCTGTAAAAAAAGATGGACTTTCAATTGCATGGATGAAGGTTCCATTTTGACTTTTTTGATGCCCTCCTTGTAGACCCTCCTGTCTGTATTGCTACTCTTTGGAATCCAGTACTACTTTAAGAAGGTTAAAAGAGTTAAAAATAATCTTGGCTATCTCATAAAGCCTTACATTTGCCTATAAAGTCCTACATATACAGGTCCTGGTTGCTTGAGACATTTATATAATTTATATCTAGCTTATCAAGCAACTCTGGGTGCCCTATAAATATGTGTGTGTTTTTATTATATTGTCGTCTTATGATTTTTTTCCCCTGTATTTTTATTTTATGAGCTACACAGAGTTTCTATGCTAAGTTGAATACTGTTCAAATTTAATAATATTTTTAAAAAGAAGTTTGCATGATAAGTGCAAACACAATCTGCCTATCTACATTTTAAAGAGAAGAAGAACAAACAGCCATGTTTTCCCAAGTCACAATATCATTATGGGTCCAAATTTCCTCCTATTAGGATGTGTAGTAGATTTCTAAAACTGGTAGGTTTCTAAAAATTTCTACAAAAGGTCTGCTTTTTCAAATTTAACCACCAAGTCCATTTTTTTCCTTATCATATATATATGATTTTATATATATATATGATTATATATATATAATATGCCTTATTAAAAAAAGAGTAGGCAATGCAAATTCCTATTTAAAAGCATAAAAATAAAATAAACCCCAATTAGCTTTTAAATTAAGGTTTGATAAAGGTAGGCTAGCTTTGCCTAAATCTGGATGCTTTGGTAAATAAACCCAGATACCTGGTGATTTTCAGTCATCAAACATGATTTTGAAGTGTAAATCAAGGAATTATCAAAACCCATCCTAGAAAATAGATGACAAAGTCAAAGAATTAAATTTGTCTACAACGCTGATATTTTCCTACAATTGCTTCCTAAGATGAAATTGCCCTGCTTCTGATTTAATTTGATAAGGAAATATCAATGAGGAAATGATTAAATAATAGAGCAGCAGAAATGTGTTTTTTTCTAAAGCTAGGTAACCCAAACCCCGGAGGATACTTGGGAACTGAACTAGATTTTATAAAAAAATTATGAAGTTTATCATTCCAGCTTATTCCTTTGTGTCAACATTATTCAAATTAATTATTTCCATGATTCTTCTTTCATTAAATGCCTGTAGAATTTATCAGACCAACTTCTAATTCATGACTTTTGACACACAAATATTCAAGTCCGTATTGTAGCTACAGATGTCCATTTGAAAGAAAACTATAAAGAGGTCAAACTAATGTCAAAATGTGGTTCTCTGCAGGACCCATATTTAGTGCCTATTTTTAAAAAAAGATTATCTTTGATTGATATCAGAAGACTGGTAAAGATTACTATTGTAATTTCCTAAATCCAGAGAAATTCTATTAATTTTTGTATTGCTTTGTAGGATATTGCAAAAATCATTAAATAATTGTATACTTAAAAATAAAGCAGTGAAAAAAATTAACATCTTAAAAACAGATGTAAAGGCAAACAAGTATGATAATTGTCATCCTAATAAAAAGCAATAGAAAACTTGGACTCTAAGTTTACCAAGTAATAACAATTAAAAAAACTAGTATAAGAAAGGATTAAAACAAAAATAAAATGTTTTAAATATCTTTAAAAGGTTGGGCAGAACTGAAGAAAATAACTGCCAAATAATCAGAAAAAAATGTTGGTATGAGACAATTTCCCTGGAAAGGACTTTCCTTTATACGATCTATCTCTAAAAGGATCTTTTTTAGGAATTCTGTGGAAGGAAGTAATATAGTGACCTATATGCAAGAAGACATTTTGTGACATACCAATGCAGCAGATCAGTTTTAAATTCAAAATTGAGCTAGGAACTTAACAGATAAATGAGTGAGTACTTGGATTAAACTATTTTGTCAACATTATAATTCTGCTAATATATTTTCCGCTAAGTATAGATTGTCTTTGAAGGCAGCTCATTATGTAACAAGACAAGAATGTATCAATCAGACCTTGGAATATTACAGACAAGTTATGGACTTATAACTAGGTTGTAGCTGAATTGCCTTCTTAAGTACTAGAGAAATTACCTGGGACTTTCATGACATTCTTGGTCTAAATAGGATCTTTCAAAGGGAATGCAGCTCTTTCCAAATAAGATTCATTCTTGGTTATTTTGTTTAAGACAGTATCTACCAACAGCCATTAGAGTTTCAGACTTGACACACTTCTTTATTGTGCTCAGAGAGCAGAAGACCATCATGAGTGTCAACTCTCATTTTCCAGCTTCAGCGTTGCCACACTGGAACTGAGGGTTAGGGACACCACTCATGGTAGGGCAGAACTTCCTCATGTGACCTGCAAATGCTTCTGTGGCTTCTCCCAGCTGGCTGGGTAGCTAGTTGACCATGTCAATGATTGCCTTGGACCTATGATTATTATGCTGCCAGGGGGCAGGTAGGTCTGGGTTTGTAAGAAAGCTTGAATTATGCTACTGATTTAAACATTTTGCTCTGTGTCAAAAACAAAATTAAAGGGGTTTGTAACCACCTATTTGCATTTCTGGGCAGTGTGTCTGCTTGGAGATGTGTGAGTATATATACAGAATGTTTTAAAGAGAGTTGTTAGTTGTCTCAAATGTTGAAAAATTAGCCACCAGTAAAAAGCTGAAGACACACTTTCAAAGTGTCAGATATCCAAAATGAAAGAGAAGTGGCTGATAGTTATTTTTTGTGGTCTGCGTATGGAACGCCAGACTAAGCAGACTCTGAAAAGCATTTAGATTTTCTAATAATATATTATTTGAAAATTTTCTTTTAAAGACAGTTACATTTTATGTATTCCTGTCCCTTAGCCTTCAGCTATTTATTCCAAAGGAGAAAATACTGACCCTGATTTGTTTCATATGTCTCTAAGAACAGAACCTCAATTATACAAAAATTTACATGCTCAGTAGGGCTGTAGAAGAAATTTGAGGCATTGGGATTTTTATGTGAATAAATTATTTCAGACAGGATCTACAGGAGACCCTGAAATGGATGTCATGTTAAATAGGCATTTTTCTAGAATTTTCAAGTAAATTAGAACTCAGAAAATCTACCTGCTGGTTTTAGATAGAGCAGGTCTTTTCTGAGCTATTTCGTGTGTGTGTGTGTGTGTATGTGTGTAATTTTTTTTTTTTTTTGAGATTGCATTTTGTTAGTGGTGATTCATCACCCCTGTTGTCCAAACCGGGATTAGATTCATTTGGATTAAGAAGTTTAAATTCCGTAACCTGAAACAATTTTGTTTGCAACAGATGCTTATTAAATGAAAAACAATCATAACTTTGTTACATATGTGCTCATTTCTACTTGATGGTTATGAATCTGCATAATATTATACCTGACTAGTTTAGGCATATCATTTCAAAGGCTTGTATGTGCACGATGTTTATTACATCACTTAAACAAAAAGTGGATAATTGTTCAAAGCCATTCTGCTGTTTATGACTTTATTAACTCAGGTCAAATCATCTTGTTTTATGTAAAAGTCAAAAGTGTGTATGCCGTATCTAAATAGAAACCTTACTTCCATTAAAGGACATGTGCAGTGTGCAAAACAATAGAGTATTTGTTCACAAATGGTATACATTTGCTGCATGAAATAGTTCGTTTTTTGTTTATTCTAAACTTTTATATGTTGCCCATCAAAGACAATGTTCTGCAAATGGTCCACTTTCAAAGCAGGCTGTTATGAAAAAAAAATATGAAAAAGGATGTGACTATTATCAAAATCTATTTTTCCATTGAACCACTAGTAATGAAGATCAAATCTTGTGGGTTTCCTTTTATTGTGCGAAAAACAGCAGATTTCAGGTAAAAATACTATGTTCTTGATGCCTTTCATTTAGTTTGGTCCAACTATACAAGTAGACCTTGCCTTACACCCACAATCAGGACCAGACTTTCTGTGGCTAAGCAGACGTGGATCGCTCCCAGTTTTACAACCTGTTTGCCATGGTTGTTAAGTGAACCATGCAGTTAGGTGAATCTAAAAGCTGACTGGGAAGGTTGGCATCACATGACCCTGAGTCACTGCATCCATCATAAATATATACTTGTTCCTAAGCACCTGAATTTTGATCACATGACTGTGGGGAAACCACGATGGTCTTAAATTTGAGGACAGGTTACAAACCACTTTTTTTCAGTGCCATTGTAACTTTGAACGGTCTCTAAATGAACAGTTGCAAGTTGAAGATTTCCTGTATATGAATCAGGGAAAAAAGAAATCCCTTTTCTTGCTGGTGACAGAGAATTCATAATTTATACATATATACATATATATATATATAGTAAATATATTTGTAGCCTGTAGACATCTCAGAGATGGCATTTGTGAGCATGTCAGATGGCAGAGGTCTTTCCGATCGTCAAACAGTTCAAGATGGTGGCAGCAATGATGCAATCAAGCTCTTTCTGTTTATATGGGCATCGTGTATGTGACATAAAAAGAGGCAGAGCTTTGATAGCACTGTTGTTTGCACTCTGCAAACCCCCCTGCCAGGGGCTACTTCCATTGTCCAAATATATGTTTATTTTATGCGCTTTCTTAATATTTCTGCTGTGTTTTTCAGCCCTGATTCCATTTTTGCACAATGGGAAGCTTCTTCTTCTTCTTCTTCTTCTTCTTCTTCTTCTTCTTCTTCTTCTTCTTCGTCTTCTTCTTCTTCTTCTTCTTCT
>JANHFL010001128.1:0-11598 GCA_032468155.1 Oxyrhabdium leporinum | reverse complement strand
CCCTTCCCCTTCTCCTCCTCCTCCTCCCTCTCCTCCTCCTCCTCCTCCTTCTTCTCTCCCCCCCCCTTATACATTATTTATTTATTGAGGGACTCTAAAGTTATAATCCAGAAAGATTCATGTCTAAGCTGTTAGAGTATGTAAGCTACTGAGTAAGCAATAGCTCTGAATTATTTTCCAAAGCATCAGTTTTCCCACAGTTTTTAAATGCTACAAAAATGACTGCATGAACAGTAGGAAATCAGGATCAAGCCCTTTTGGCCCTATAATTAATGTGCCCAGAGGTTAAATATTTCCATGTCTATCCATGATAAGCCGTTGTCTAATAAATATTGAATCACGCATAAAGCAGCATTTCTAATTTGACTGAATCACATGCAACCATGATTTCCACATAAACATTTTCCCTTGTACACATGAAGAGCACAATACTTCCCTGATGTCTTGAGTTTGCGATTTGAAAGGTTCTCAACATAGACATTATAAAGTAAATATGTCTATCGAGAAATAGAGTCATTTTTTGGGGTGTGGGGGTCATTTTCATCAGAATCAAAGTTTGAAGATCTAACTGCAAATGGCTAATACAATTTGTCACAGCTCTGTATTTATTATAAACCACATGCAAAAATCTCATCTAATATAGCTGCTGAAAATATAAATGCTTCCAAATGAGCTGATGAAAAGATAGATAATAGTACAGTAAGCAGTAAAAAGTGGCAAATAGAATTTGAAGATGAATTTAGCCATGGATTGAGAATCTTTTATAGAGGTTTATTTTTTATGTGTGTGTGTGTGTGTGTGTGTGTGTGTATGTGTATGTATATGTATATGTATATATGTATATGTGTGTGCGCGCGCGTGCGCGTGTATGTATATATGTATATGTATATATGTGTGTGTGTGCACGTGTGCATGTGTGTGTATGTATGTATGTATGTATGTATGTATGTATCATAAACTCATTGGATTAGGATGGACCTTGAGGATTTTGAAGTCCAGCCCCTGGCAGAGCAGGAATTTTTGATCTATTCCAGACAAATAACTGATCTTTCCTTGAAAACCTCCAATGATGGACTTTGTCTCCGGGAGGGAGATTGTTTCAGTGCTTAGTACCTCTCCTGCTCAGGAAACACTTTCTTATTTATGATTGAATCTTCTTTTGGGAATTTCAACCCATTGATTCTTGTCCCAACCCAGAGATAAATCCAGATTCTCTTTCTTAGGTCAAGTATTGCAAGAGTCCTGTCATATCTTCCCTTAGATGTCTCTTGCTTATACAAAAGATACTCAGTTTCTTTAAATGTTCTTCGTAGGAGTTAACCTCCAAGACTATCATTGTTATTCTGCTCTGCTCTTCTTTCCAGTTGCTTAGCACCCTTATTGTATTCTGGTGAAAGACCGAGTGCTGTTTGACCAGTCCAGTGTAGAGTGGAATTTAGGCACCATTGGTGCTTTCTGATCTTGATTGTTTTCTTGCAGACGTTTCATTACACAAACTAGGTAACAACATCAGTGCTGGTGGAAATATCATTTCTTGGGATCTCAACCCTACAACTCTCTTAAGACATTCCGAGATTGCACTGACTCTTTTGGCAGCCCTAGCACGTTGTTGGCTCATAGTTAACCTGTGGTCTAGCAGGACACAGGACATTCTCACAACTACTACCACTGAGCCAAATATTGCCGCCTGATATTTGCTTTTCCCTCCTAAGTGCAGAATTGGACAGGGCCCAATATTAAATTCCAGTGAATGCTCCCTTAGATGTTTTTTGTATCTGCTCTTCCGGGTGAAAAGAAACAGATGATCCATTTTCTTTCTCATTTATCTTTCTGATACTATTTTCTTCCTGTTCCAGTGAAGTGGTTCAAAAGCAGTCAGATTCATAAACTTCAGCCCAGTATTAAAAGTGGGCCGTCTACAGATTCAGTGACCATCCTTTCTATCACCTCATCTCAGAAATTTATCAAAATTGGACCCAGAACAAAACCAGGGCTACCCCACTGCATACAGTTCTTCTCTCCATGTAAGCATAAATCACCCATAAAACTTGTGTGGTATGCTCTGTATGGTAGTGAGATAATCCAAAATTCTTCCTTTTTATCAGAAAGGAGACTATGGTCAAATGTATCAAATACTTTTATCAGAAAGGAGACTATGGTCAAATGTATCAAATTACTGAAATGTAAGTGCTCTATATCTAGAGTGCTCCTGTGATGTACTAATTACTTTGTTAAAGAAAGCAATATGATATATTTGGCTTGACATATTAACAGATTCATACCAGCGTCTAGTAATCATCTTGTTTCTTTCCAAGTGCTTGCAAACTCATTGCTTGATGATCTTTTCTAGAATTTTCTTAGGTACTAGTATCAAGCCGATTGTTATATAGGCTGTTTGATCCATTTTTCTTCTTCTTAAAAAGGTTGAAATCAAGTTAGCAAACTCATTGCTTGATGATCTCTTATCTTCTGGCCCTGTGCTCCAGAAATTCTCAAGGATTATAATCAGTGATTCTGAAATCTCATTTGTCTCTTCGTTTAGTACTCCGGGATGTAACCATTTGGTTGTGAATTAATGGGCCCTGTTTGGCATTCAATGCAAGCTTTAGCTCATTCTGAATCTTAGCTTTCCTGATTCCATTTTTTAATAGCTTTCAGGTATTCCTGATACTTTGCTTTTGTTACGTCTCTCTTTCTATTTTTTTAAAAAAATTAAACTTAACACCATTTTTATCAGGTCTGTTGTATTTTCCCTTTTCTTTGATATAATTTGCCTTTCAGTCCCTTAATTATCTCATTTTTCACAAGTACCAAACTTCCTGAATTGTTTTTCCCTTCAGAAATTCTATCTACACAATCCTTCCTCCTTTCCCTTTGAGTGTATTAAAGTCATCAGTTTTGAAATAGGCTTATTTTGTTTTTGAAAGGTGTGTATAGAAATGATAGTTACATCAAAAAAAATAAATAAAGTTGCATTGGAGACATTTAGATAACTTCAGCATTGAAAGAAATCTTAAAGTATTTTACAGTTAAAATAAAGCAGGCTATAAATGCGGGAAAGAACACGATATGAAATTGAGATGTGAAAGTTTTAGGAATAATTTATTTTAACTGTTGCCTACATTAGTGGAAATGTCATGCAATGGAAGGAAAAGTAGAGGACAAAAATGGATTTGGGTATATTTACAGGTGGCTTTTATAAAGGATCATATACAAACCCAAGCAATTCAAATACTGCTCCAATAATGTAAACAATAAAACATGGTTGCAAAAATATTGATCTGGGATAAATAAAATAGAATGAAATGCAAACACAGAAGCCTTTGTGGTACAGAAAGATGTGGTACCATAAACCTATACGCGTGTCTGTATGTGTGGTGACTTTCTTCCAGATGAGAATTTTGATGTGTGGCAGTAAGGTTAGAAGCTTCATCTACCCCTGTATGTATAAACAATATTTGTTGTTCCAGTTACTGATTCTAGTGACTGCTTAGAACAGGAGCATTTGGAAGCTAACACATCTGTAGATGTTTTAAATCATAAGGCCATCTACACTATTCTGTTTTTTCAAGTGTTGGCGTATGAAGTTCTTTGTCTTTCCAGGCCCACCTGTACGTGAACACAGAAATCAAAAACAGGAGTGACTCTCAGATTTCACCTCCATTTAATCCATCACAGAAAGCATGGCTTTCTTTTCTCTTTTCTTTTTGGTTTTTTTTCCCCCCGCTCTATAAAGAAAAAAATGCAAGGACATTTAAACAAAGTGACACAGATCATCAGCAGATCAACTGAAAATGACAGCTCAATCAAACAAATGTATGTTGAGAATTTCCACAGGGTGGCTTTAGCTGCAGCCAAACCAAATTTGTTTAGTATACATCAGTTAGCTGCTTAGAAACATTCAACGGAGATGCTAGCCAGATGATGACTCTTCTAGACAAACATGTATTTAACTGAGTATCTCCATCCATGACTAGGTTAGCATTTGGATACATATGATGCTTTTTCTTCAAAATATGGCAGAATTTCTAAAACAACCACGACCCAATTCTTCTATATGGTATTTATGCAAAAATTAAAGGTTTGCTGAAAATCGGAGGGCTTATATAACAACATGGAAACTTCCCTGCACCAATTAACTATCATTTTCTATGTAGTTTTCTCATTCTACTGTCATTATTAACACTAGCATATTTGTATGGCTAATTCAAATATTTGCTTGTATAGATAGTCCTTGGCTAACGACCATAACTGACTCCAAAATATCTGTTGCTAATTGAGACATTTGTTAAGTGAGTTTTTTTGATTATGCTCAATGTCTGTTGCATTTCTTGCTACAGTTGTTACTGAAATTGTTGTTGCAGTGCAGTTGTTAAATTAGTAACATGATTGTTAAGTGAACCTGGCTTCCTCATTGACTTTGCTTGTCAGAAGATCACAAAGGGGGAATCACATGACCTCAGGACACTGCAACTGTCATAAATGTGAATCAGTTGCCAAGCATCTGAATTTTGATCCTGTGACCCTTGGGGTGCTGCAACAGTCGTAAGTGTGAAAAATAGTTATAAATCCCTTTTTTCAGTGCTGCTATACATTTGAACAGTCATTAAATGAACTGTTGTAAGTTGAGGACTATGTGTAGTAAGGGATGCTAACTCCTGCTTTTTATATGATAATGTCTTATTGTAACTGCAATTATTTATGCATGATGAAATCAACATAAAGGATTTGATTATTTTGAATTTAAATACTGAAAAATCCTAAAATAATAGGCCTGGAGCACAAACATATATAAATTATATAATATATGGGACGAATTATGGTCATGACTAGAGGTTCTGCTGCATATAGTGATTCCAACCTAACATCCATGATGCCCAATAGTATATCCATTTAGAGATCTGTTTAGCTTCCACCTTGATATTGTTCCAAAGACTTTAAAAATCTGGTTGTTCTCCCAGGCCTACGGTAGGATATTTTTGGAGCTCTGGGTGGTTGGGCAGTTTGTCTGCATGTTCAGATTCTTTTCAGTGGTTAGTATTTTAACTAAGCCATCCAGAGTCATTCTGGAGTTGGATGACTTCTAAAACCCAACCCAATCCAACGCAACGCAATGCAATGTTGGAGATCCTTACTCTGAATTGTCATTCCATTATTCATTAATGAAAAGTATTTCAACCTGATGCTGGACTTTTGTGCTGTTTATCAATTTCAGGCTAGTACCTTTGATGTCACTGTTAGCACAAGGTAAGCAACTAACTTTTTCAAAAGTAGATTCACAGAGGAACTCTATCGTTTTCTGATAGCTATACTATCATCTAATTTTAGAGCTGCCCCCATTGCTATTCTGCAGGTCATGTTGGGAAAACAAAAAATCAATATACATATTGGATTACACTATAGATATATCTGAAGGCCCTCTGAAGTAGGCATTTGCAAGGGTCACTCCTAAACTCTGGAGTTCCTGCTTTATGAAAATCTCTTTTATTTTTTGCCTCCTTTCAAGATGGCACTTAAGACTTGATTATGCCATCAAGTACAGGAAGAGGCATTTTGATTTAACATATTTTGGTAAATTATTTGGTTTTCATTTTGATACCACATTTAGTTTTTTTGAGGAGGGGCGGTGGATTTGGACTGTGCAAAATGAAAATAAATTCCAGATACAAAACTCCAGTGAATGCTCCCTTAGATGTTTTCTGTAACTGTTCTTCCGGGTGAAAAGAAACAGATCATCCATTTTCTTTCTCATTTATCTTTCTGATAGCATTTTCTTCCTGTTCCAGTGAAGTGGTTCAAAAGCAGTCAGATTCATAAACTTCTGAACAGTTTTGAAGACATTGTTTTAATACTGTACTAGTTCCAAGTCTTCTTGGATAGTAAGGTGATTATCATAAATACTTTGGCAGAGTTCAGTATCGTCAAAGCGATGGTTTTACTTAGCATGATGTATTGGACAAAACCAGTATTGGCAGACTTTACACAATATGGTAAGCACACACAAACAAAATATGTTATGGCTTAGCAAGGCAAATAAAAATATAAGTAAGTAAGCTACTGTTTACACAGTAATTGAATTCAGTGGTATTTCTTTCCAAATAAAATGTGATCTGGTTTATGCAGGCTAATGTTGTACTATGCCTGAAGCTACTGTGCTGCATTGAAAGGAAAAGACATTGATCAATCCCCAAAATAAGGGGATTGTTTGACCCCCACCAATAAAAATTGTGACATTTTAAAATTTATGATAACAGGCACTTAGAATGATCTAGAATTTCTGAAAAGTAGTCACAAATGTGTTAGTACAGGTGAAACACCCCAATACTTACTGTATATCAAATCAAATCAACCTTTATTGTCAGAGTACAACACATGTACAATGAGATTGGCTGAGCCTCCCAACACAATACAACTCACAGTGAAGACAAAAAAATCCCTAACCCAGTGAATCCTACTAATAAATACACAATCGTATTGTACCATGTGAACTTATTGCACAATGTACCGGCCCCGCAAGTCAACCATACTACGTTGACATAAAGTTGTTTTCCATTCAGGAGTCTTGACAGCCCACAGATAAAAACTGTTCTTCAGCCTGTTGGTGTGACTGGCAATGCTTCTATATCTCCAACCAATGGTAGGAGAATGAGGAATTGCTGACCAAGGTGTGCGTCGTCCCTGAGGATTTTCCTCACTCTTCTAAGGCAACGAGCCCTAGCGATGTCATCTAGTGGTGTCTGGGGACAGCCCACGATGTTTTGTGCTGAGCTCACCATCCTCTATAGTGTCTTTCTATCCATGGCTGTTAAGCCAGCATACCACACCGTAATGCACTGTATGAGGACACTTTCTATTGTGGACCGATAAAAGGAGGTCATCAGTTGTTGTTCCACTTTGTTTTTTCTCAAGACCCTAAGGAAGTGGAGTCTCTGTTGGGCCTTTCTGGCAACCTGGGTCATGTTGATTTTCCAGGTGAGATCTTCGCTTAGACTTAGGAATTTAAAGGAGGAAACTCTCTCCACACAGCCCCTCTCGATGTAAAGTGGGGGTGGGTTCCTCTCTCTTCTTCTGGAAATCTAACACCATCTCCTTTGTCTTGCTGATGTTCAGGTGCAGGTTGTTTCCTAGGCACCATGTGGATAGTTTTTGAACCTCTCCCCTGTATGCTGTTTCGTCTCCACCTGTAATGAGACCAGTACAGTGGTATCATCTGCGAACTTAATGATCACAGTGGATGGGTCAGACGATACACAATCATGTGTGTACAGTGAATACAGATGGGGAGGTTGTGCTAAGCTTCTGGGAGGTGGATGTGACAGAGCCAGCCCTCACTGCTTGTGGCCGGTCCCTCAGAAAGTCTTTGATCTAGTCACAGATGGAAGAGGGAAAATCCAAGTCTGTCAGCTTTTCGATAAGGATGCTTGGCAGGATAGTATTGAAGGCTGAGCTATAGTCTATGAAAAGCTAAAGACTAAACAGAACATTAGAAATCCGAGTAACGATTTTCCATGTTCCCCAATATCTACCACAGGCAAGAAGTTTCATCTTATTTTTATTTATTTATTTGCACTCCGCTTTTATTATTCTTACAAATAACATATCCAAAACACTTTCCTTCTCCTATTTTTTCCCACAGCAAACACCCCCCCCCCATGACCTGGGTTGGGCTGAGAGAGAGAGAGGGACCGGTCCAAAGTCACTCAGCTGGTTTTCATGGCTATGGTGGGACTAGAATTCACAGTCACCAGCTTTCTAGCCTGGTGCCTTAACCACTGGACCAAACCGGCTCCTGTTATGAAAAGATGGGGTGGCAGAAAAATTAAAAAAAATGTTTCTATTCATTCATTGATCATTAAGAAATATATAGACCCATACAAACATGTTTTTTAATTTATTTTTGTTTTGGCATTGTTTTATATCGGGGCTGTTAAATTCGCAGCCTGCGGGCCAGATGCTTCACCCGGTTTAGCAAAGAGGAAAAAAGTCATCATACCTCACGTGACGCTGCCATGACGACATGAGTTTGACACCCCTGTTCTATATGAAGAATGGTTGCAGGAATTGGATACATCTATTCTCATGAAAAGAAAAGAAGGAATAGGGTGACATGATTGCAGTCTTTCAAAATCTAAGGGGCTGTCACAAAGAAGAGGGAGTCAAGTGTGCTCTCCAAAGCACACTTCTTCTCCTGAAGGCAAGAAAAGAAACAATGGATGGAAACTAATCAAGGAGAGATCCACCCTACAAATAAAGAGTAATTTCCTGACAGTTAGAACAATTAATCAGTGAAATGGCTTGCCTTCAGAAGTTGTGGGTGCTCTGTCACTGGAGATTTTTAAGAAGAGATTGCAAGGGAAGGCTAGCAAAAATGTCACCAAGGATAGTTTCTGCTGAAATTTTAAGAAGCTTGGAAAAAACACATTTCCCCCTCTTTCTAAAACCATGCCTGAGAAGTGAAAGTGTTGAAGGTTTCTAACTAAGTAAGCATATGAAAGATGTGATAAGGCACACCTGTGTGAATCAGGAAGGGAGGAAGATAGTTAAGTAACCGAAAATGTCGTCCATATAGAAATGTCTTACAGTTTATTATGCTAAGAGAGTCACGTATCTATTAGGAACAAACACAAATTATTTACTCAAAAGCACTGTAACAAATGTTCATGTAATTTAGTGAAACAGAGTAGGTGTATTGTAACGTTTCTGTACCTTTTCTCATTCTCCAATTTCTATGTCTTCACCTTTTAGAAACAGTGTTCTTCTTTAAGAAAAGTGAGTGATCTAGCCATTTCATTCCTGGCTAAGTGCACTTTGCTATATTATGGTGCAATACTTGTTTTTTGACACTATTATATCCTGGCATGTGAAACATCTCCTGTGGTTTGCCATGCTCATCAAGAATGAAGACCTCCTTCTGTTTCCTCATTATGTCAAATGACAATATGTGGAAATAATTCTAATCCTTTCTTCTGCTTCTGTGATACCTTAGAAAACATGATAAACTGAATCCAATTAAAATTAGTTGCCGCTACAATGCTCCGTTTTATTCTTTTGACTTTAGTTAAGCTATTCTGTTAGACTTTACTGTCTTTTGGGAAAAATCAGTGTTTTTGACTGCGATTTTTGTTTAAACAGCAAAATAACATATTACTTTTCCCATATTCCCAGTATTACTTTCTGATATTCCAGTTTAAAGTGACTGGACACTGCGAATGATTCATTTTAATACATGCTGATTAAAAACAATACTTTATAATAAAGTTTAATTTACAATATAATGTTCAACAACTGAGTTAGTCAAAACAGTAGGAATGAAGCTGATTGCCTTCCATCATTCTTGGTACAATTATATTTTGTTTTGTCTTTTAAACTCTCTCTGTGGCTTTGACTGTTATTTTTGGATATTGATTGAAGCTGCTTTATGTTAGAGCAGGTCCGGCTGCAACATTGATGAATCAGTCAGAGGTGTATCTTAGATTTTTGGAGCTATCTTATCCACATGGACATAACACACTCCTCTCCCCACCCCCAAATCCATACTCAGAGATAATACTTTTTCCAAGGGTATTTGTGGGTGCATGTAGCATGATTCGAATCCAAAAAGGAAAAAAAAGAATATGTGGTATAAAAGTGTTAAATGAAATGATAGTAACATAGTTACATCTATGTAAGTAATAGTAAGCCTGTAGTATATAGACCTTTTCTTTCTTGTAGTCCCATGCAACCCATTTCAATATCTACTAATATATTACTAGATTAATATCTACTAATATATTACTCTTTAAACATTCCCTTTGCTGGATTTCTTCAGGTAGCATACAAGTTTAAATTTAAGTTTAAATAATAATAAGAAAATCACAAAACGCAAAGACTTGCAATAGAGGTAAAAATGAGCAAAGAAAGAGTAAAGAGTAAAATTTAGCAAAAGAAAGCAAAGATAATACAAATAGTAATAGACCCCTTGGGTGTAATCCCAAAATATTGAGATTACTTGAACACCATTGGCATTGAGAAAAATCACCATCAGTCAGTTACAGCACCAATGAACATCAAACAATATCCATGGGAAGGACTCGATATGTGGATTAAAATGCCACATCCAGTGTAAACATCTGGCTGACTATTCAACCTACTCTAATAATCATCAACTTTTCTTACTCCTTTAAAAATTGACATGCTGGGAATTCCAGGATTTGTAGCACCAAACATCTGGAGGGTTTCATGGTAAGGAAATCTGTTCTAGATATATTAGTTGGTCAGCTACTCTCTATTTCATTGTAGCTATTCTGATTTCCTTATAATGATTTAACTCTGATATATAAAATTTAAGAGCTGTCATTTTCTATATGCTATATGTTTCTAGTTGTTATATAGAATGTCATCTGAAAAATCAGAAACATATTTTTTGAGCAAACTTTTATCAACCAGGGCAAAACTTTGCTGGTACTTTTGCTAAAAATAATGTTCAACACCAATTAACTGCATATAATCTTTCAACAATGTTTACAATTGCAGTTGAGTTCTAGTAGAGGAAAGTAATAAATATACTAATCAAAGTTGGTTGGGCTATACCATAAGTAAAAATGAGGTTCAAAAACTGCAAATAAATCCAGAGTTGTGCTTTGCAGGGATTACCACCAGTTTTATAAAATGCAGAATGCTTAATTCCATATAGAGTTACACAGGTGCGGCTCTTGCTGACATCAAGAAGAACAGCATCCATGTAATTGTAAAGTAGAATTTGACCCAGAGTCTTTCAATATTGGCCCCTAATTAAGAGATGAAGTCTGGTGCACGTCAATTGCCTTAGACAGCGTTACTCAATTAGACACCACTGACACTATCCAGAGTCCCAAATGTTGCTAGTTATTGTATGAGCTGATATTGACATGTTCCAGAAACAATGTGGAGTTCTAGTGCAGTTAACATATTATTACACGGTATTAACTGCTAGTTGGGAACGACCACTTACTCATATAGAATTGGTCTTTTCTTAAGCTGTAGCTGGACTCAGTTTGCAAGGAGCGGGGGGGCAGGAAGGGTTCTTCCATTATCAATATTTTTCGCTTCCATATTCTATGGAAGACTTTTTTCTCTCTTCTAGGAATTGGTGCTATGGATTTGTTTGCAGCTCTTGACATCCTTGTTAATAAATTGCTATTTTCTTTTTTGAATCATTAGCCTCCGTGATCCAGTTCCCCGATGGTTTCTCTCTTATATTTCTCATCACACATTTTTTTGATTAACTGGACAAATGTCTATTCTCAGTCTATGAGTATCCCTCAGGATTTGATCTTAGATTCACTGTTGCTTATTTTGCATCTCTGTTTTTGGTTTATTTAACTTCTTCCTTTCATTTTAACTTATATCTTCAACAAGTTATTCTGGTTTATTTTTCTGCCTTGATCTTCGATGGTGCAGTGTAGTCTTCTTGCTTAATTGGGATTTATGGTTGGAGGAATGCTCACCTTAAATTAAATCTAGACAAGACTGAGATTATTGTTTTTCATCCTCTCTCTCCCTTACGTCTTTCTTTCTTTCTTTCTTTCTTTCTTTCTTTCTTTCTTTCTTTCTTTCTTTCTTTCTTTCTTTCTTTCTTTC
>JANHFL010001127.1:115903-127804 GCA_032468155.1 Oxyrhabdium leporinum | reverse complement strand
CTCATATCCAGGTTTTCCACAGATGTACCAGTATGGGTTCTTAATAAACTCTTATTTAGATTGTTTACAATCGGAGTTTCGAGTGGATCATTTGAACCTAAATGGAACGCTGACACCAATCACCACCCACAGTCTATGAATGGAGCAGCTGAGGGAGAAGTTTGGGGGCTTGGAGATCTGGGTGGCCACATCATCTGGGACCAAGGCAGTGGTAACTAGGATGGGAAGGGTGATGTCACTAGCAGCGTCGATTACCCCATTGCCTCCTTTCCTGCAACCAATGATGCTCATCCCAACTGGTGCAACAGGAACCCTGGTGCAAGGGGTGATGGCAGTTGGAGCCACTATCTCACCCCCAGGGGACAGCAAGTGGTCCCAGTGGCTCCAGTGGTGCCTGGGGTTGCAGGAGCTGGTGCTGGCAGCAGAGGTGGGGCTGCTGCCAGGAAATGTCTTGGTGGGAGAGGAGTGGATGCCACTCCCCTGGTGGTCTGCTTTGATGGGTGCCTGAACAACCTGGCCCACTTCCTGGCCCAAGTATAGCACCATATGAAGTGCTACAGAGCAATGTACCCTGTGCTTTGGGGTGGTTGGTGTCTCTACATGATGAGGAGGCTCTGGAGCTGAATGACCTGGATGCCTTCATGCAGACCCTGCAAGAGTGGTTTGAGGACCCCATGGTGGCTCAATGGGCAGAAGCCCATATCTGTACCCTGAAGCTAGGAAAGAAACCAGTGATGGAGTACATCCAAGACTTCCACAGTTTGGCCAGCCATGTGAGAGATTGGCCCAAGCACATGCTGGTCTACCAGTTCTGAGAGGGACTAAATATACTGTAACTGCATAACCCAAGGGGTGCCACAGAATTTGTAGGCATGGTACCGAGTAGCCACTGAAGTAGAAATTGGCTTGATTGAGTACCACAAGCACACTGCACAAGAGAGCCAACCTCAGTGGGTGCCCGAAAAGTGATCAGCTCCTAGAGGAGGGGGCCGAAGCCAGCCAAAGAAGAAAAAGTCCCTCATGAAGCCAAAGGAGAAGATGCATGTGGGGCAACAGGTCATAGAGATCTTCCCTCAGTCCATCAAGGAGGAGGGAACTCTGACCCCCACCAGAATGGGCCCAATCTTCTATAAGAGTGACAGAGAAGGAGATGATGACCTGATGGTAAGTGGCACCATCATCCCTATGATGACCAAGATGGAGTTTGTGGTGTCCACCTCAGGAGTAAAGTGGACTTGGGGTACACAAGGTGTGTGATTAGCCCCCAGGTAGTGGAGAAGCTGGGGATGAGACTGAGGAAACTGAGGCAGTCTATGGCATTTTCCCAGTTGGATGGCTCAATAACAGGCAGAATGCCAGTGGACTGCCTGCCTGAGCCAGTGGAGTTCAAAACTGGGCCCCATGTAGCGACTATTTGCTTCATTGTAGTCCCCAGGATGACTGAACCCATGGTCCTGGGGTTAACATGCTGGAAAAAGTGAAACCTGGCCTTGAATTGGGACAGAGAAAAGTGGCAGGTGTGAAAGGAAGCCAGAGACCAGTAATAGCTATTGTAAGTGTTAAGCTCCAGTCACATGACTGCATCCAGGAAAGTAAAAGTGGAAGCTATAATACACTAAAGGGAGACAGTGAGCTAGAGTCGCTGATTCTACAGGGATACTGTGACCTAGTTGTGGTCTTTAGCAAAAAGGAATGCTCCCACCCCACAGACTCACAGATTGTATGATTGAGATCATGCTGAGGGCCAAATTACCGAAACTGAAAATGTACTTGATGACACCCAGGGAGATGATAGAGCTCTGGCATTTATAGACAAGAACTTGGCCAATGGGTTTATTCAACCAGTGAAGTCAAGGATGGCTGCCCCTGTGCTCTTGAAGGAAAAGAAGGATGAGTTCCTTAGGCTGTGTGTAGACTACAGAGGGCTAAACTGTATTTGCATGGAAAATATGTACCCCCTCCTGCTTATGAGGGACATGCTGAACTAATTAGCCAAAGGGAGGATCTTCACTAAGCTGGACTTGAGAGAGGCATACTACTGAGTGAGGATAAAAGAAGGAGATGAGTGGAAAATGGTGTTTAATTGCCTCCTGGGATGCTACCAGTTTCAAGTGATGCCATTTGGTCTGCAGGGAGCACTCGCTGTGTTCATGCAACTAATAAATAAAGTCCTGCATGAACATATGTATAAGGAGCTCTTGCTGTACCTGAACAATATACTGATATACACCAAGACCCCAGAAGAGCATGTGAAATTAGTCAGAGCAGTACTAGAAAAATTACAAAAGGCTTAGCTCTACATGAAATTGCCTAGTATGACTTCCACAAAACCAGCCTGGACTATTTAAGGTATCAAATCTCAAAAGAGGGAGTGGAGATTGACCCCAGCAAGGTGAAGGCAATGTTAGAGTGGGAGCCCCCAGGACCACTATCCCCTGCTTGCCCACAGAGGAGAACTACAATGCTGATCTGACCCTTGAAGAAATCCAGTTTGACACCCCTGATTTAGACCCTTTGCAACAACACTTGAAATTTACATTTGAAAAAAAATGAATTTCAACAACTGTAAAATCAGGCTGCAGCATAACAAAATTGACAAAAGTGAAGGGGGTCTGAATACTTTCTGAATGTATTTTACTCTTATTTATTACATTTACTATATATGCTATTCATCTGGCCTAGAGGCAATTCTAGGAAACTTATAACCAAGCAAAGGAAAATATGATAAAACATTAAAATATTAATATTAACATTAAAATTGACTTAAAATTAACAAAGATGGCAAGGAAGGGGCAAAATACATAAGGGGTAGAGGTAGAGGCTTATCTCAATCCACTAAGTGCCTCTAGTATCACATGCCCCCATCGGGCCCCAGGCAAATTGACAGAGTCAGTTTTGTGAATTGCATCACAGAACAAAATAATTGATTCAAAAACTTCTTTATGATTTAGTTATGCATTTATTTGGTTTATAAGACACTCCAATCAGAACCAATTCTGAATGGCTTATAATTTCCCATCTTTGTAAAATCAGATTGAAATATATTAACTGCCAGGAACATCAGTGTTATTCATAACTGCTGTAATTCTCTCTCACCTTGGAATTCAGAGTTAGATAGAGGATGTTCACTAAGCTGTCTAGAACAAGGGAAGCCAGAACTTTCATATTATGTTTATCAGATGAACAATGACTTATGTGATACCATAGGCCCACTATGACATAAACCAAGCTAGGGAAATTCTACAAAGCATAACTTCTTGAATTATTTTGAGCTCCTTTATCAATGACCATGGTAGGCAACTGTTTTTCTTCTCTGAAAAGAAAGTAATTGCTGCACTGTGTGTGTGTGGTGCTTCTATCCCCTCCCCATCCCTGGGTTGTGTATAGGTGTAGTGGCTGTGGGCTGCAGATGGCCTGCTCTAGGTCACATGGCCAGAAGGGAAAACAGAGGGTTTAGAATGGTGCAGTCAACAGCATTCCAAACTTTGCTAGCTGTCTTTCCCAAGCCATATTACCCCTCATTTAGAATCTTCATCTTGCTTGGCTGGCTGCTCCTATTCCTCCAAATTTACTGTGGTTCTTTTCAATTTTCAAAGAGTTGCCCTGCAGATAGACAGACATGGACAGAGAAACCAAGTCCTGGGCTCTTTTGAACATTCCATTGGTTTGGAAAGAATAAAAAGCAATTCAGCCAATGTCTTCAAACTAGATAGGACAAGAAAAAAATAATCAAAAACCAAGAGGATGGGTGAAAGAGAACATGCTTTGCATGCAAACATTCCTAGATTCATTCTCCAGCACCTTTGGGTCTATGTAAAGATTCACTTGAATTGCAAATGTACCTTAACATAATTACTGGAATTTCTTGCATATTGTTTGCAGCCTCATTCAAGAAGAATCTGTTGGAGAGGCTGGCTGGACATCGTACTTGGCTTCTGGTGTTCTTATATAGCATTTTGACCCAATCAATGAGTGGTTCAGGTCATGGGTGGGCTGTGGGGGGTTCGTGGGGGTTCGCGCAGACCCTTAGCGAAGATTCTGCACTGATTGCTGAATCCCCAAATCCCACTCCTGGATGGCCCCACCCACCCCTCCCAGGAGTCTCCACACAGCCCGTTGTGGGTGCAGGTAAGTGCAGGGCGTGCGCAGAGGTTCAGGGAGGCAGGAAAAAGCCCCCCTGAAGTTCGGGGAGGCTGGAAATGGGCCATTTCCAGCCTCCCTAGAGTGTCTGGAGCCCAGGGGGCAGGCCATTTTCACCCTCCTGGAGCCTCTGGGCCTTGGGGAAGGTGAAAACACGCCCCCATCATGGTGCAGGAGGCCGACTAGGTCATGCCCACCATGGTCTTGCCTACCCAGCAACCAGGCAGTGAATCTGTTGCTGAGGTTTTTGAAGCCCACCCCTGGTTCAGGTACTCTGTGATCCTGGAGGGCAAACCAGATCAGTTGGTGTGGAACATGATCATTCTCCAGGTCTAGGAATATCATATGTAGTGGTTGTTTTTTTTCTCACAGTGTTTCTTTATGAGCTGATGGACTGCAAAGATGGCATCGGTTGGAGCACTTACAACTGAAGGATAACCACAACTATGGCAAACTTTCAATTTTGTGTAAAACTCCATGGTGGAGAGAAGGGATAGAATAAAGATTTTTTGGCCATTTGTGGGACATCTAGGAAGGGGTAGAGAGATTTTGGAAGAGAAATTGAGTTCCTGGGTTTTTGTCAGGGTTCCGACCAATGCCCTAATTAAATCATGAGCCTCAGGCCAAGCTTCAAAGGAAATCCAGTTATTTATTAGGAGCTTCATGTTGGCACAGACCAAGTGAAGCCAACTCTCACCTCCCTTAATTCGTGCCTTGGCTCTGACCCTGTTTCCCCCTCCCTCCAAGGTGTGTCATCAGTCACATTCCCCAACGAAACAATTTTGCGGGTTGTAGAAGTCACTTCCTCTGGCTACTGTGGATCTCCGTGGAGATGACCTTGATATTGCTGGGTGGAATGTACTTTGTTTTGACTGAAATGCAAATTCCTGAATGCAACTGCGAGGCTGGGTTCCCCATCCCTCTGCCTATGGCTTGAGGGCAGGTTAGGAATGCTTTGCAAGGTGACATTTGGCTTCCCTCACTTCCTGAAGGCGACCTGTGCAAAGCAAAAACAGTTTGAGTACAGGTATAGATTTTAAGGGTGTGACACACACACACACCCCCGAGGCTTTGTTGGGTTGTCTTTGTGGAATTTAGCTATGAGGGGGTCAGCTTGGATGTTTCTGCTCTTTACCCAAGATGCCTCTGATAAGGGCTAGCACTTCCACTTGATTAGGTATTGGAGCTGTCTCCTGTGCCACCTCGAACCAAGGATTCATTGCACCTCATAATGGGTTTGGCCCCTTATGACCACTGGGTCTGGGGGTTTATGGGGTAGTGGTCTCAGGGTTGACCCGACCATGGGTTTTAAGAGGCTGCTATGGAATACTGGGTGTATCTTCCCTAGCAGTCAGGGCAAATTTAATTGCACCATGACTGGGTTGATAATCTTCACTATGGAAATGGCCACATGAATTTGGGTCCCAGCTTCTTGCTGGTGAGTTTTAACCTCAAGTATTTTGTGGAGAGGTAGACCTTTTCCCCCAACTGGAACGGCCATTGTGGGACTCAGTGTTTGTCTGCCTGTTTCTTAAAGGTCTGCACCACTTTAGCTAGCACTTTCTTGACATTTTCCCATGCTGCTTTTAGTATTGACAGCCAGCCTGTCAAGCTGATTGAGGAGGGGGGATCCCTTGAGTATTCTGGCATTGGGATGAAGTCCATGCTGCTTACTACTTTGAATGGAGTTAGTCCCGTTTCTACTGTGAACAGCATTATTGTACGCGATCTCAGTGAAAGGCAGGAGGTCCACCCAATTGGACTGCTGATAGTTCACATAACACCTCAGGTACCTCTAAAATGGTGTTCAGACATTCTGCCTCCTGATTGGTAGCCAGATGAAAAGCTGAGCTAAGGCCCTGGGATGACCCAATGGACCACAGGAATTCCCTCCAGAACTTGGCCATGAACTGGACCTCTGAGATTATTATTTGTGGCAATCCATGTATGTGGTAGATGTGCTTCAGGAACAGTTTGGCTAGCTGGTGGGCTGAGGGTAGCCCATTGCAGGGTATGAAGTGTGCCTGCTTGGAGAATATCAATCACCATTGAGATCACATGTTCCCGCTGCTCTTTGGCAACTCCACTATAAAGTCCATTGTGATTTCCTCCCATGGCCTGCCACCGGTTGCAGCAGTCCAGGAGGGTTTCCTGGTCATTTTTTTCATAGTGGCACAGATGATGCAACTTTTCACATAACTGTCCACATCTTTCTTCATGCCGGGCCACCAGAATTGCCTCCATGCTAAGTGTAAAGTCCTTAGGAACCCAAAGTGGCCCCCCAGTTTGACATCATGGCTCGTCTGGAGGATTAAAGTGCGTAGGGACTCTGGGACATAGAGTTTCATCCCCTTCCACACTAGGTCCTCCCTTTTTGTCAAGATATGTTGGCTGTCATGGAAGCAAGGGTCTGCTAGCAGTTCAGTTTTGAGTTTCATGTTTAGATCGCTTGTGGGTCGGTCTTGCTGGTCGTGGCGTTGTCATCTGGTGGTCACTTGGGCTGCTGTTTGGGTAGGGGGAATGATGGTGTCTACTACCTCCTCCCATTCACATTCATACTGGGGCATGTGTGAGAGGGCATCAGCTAGGAAATTCCTCTCCCCTGGGATGTGTTTTAGCACAAAATTGAATCAGTTGAAGTATTGAGCCCAGCGGATTGTTTGGATAATAGTTTCCACAGGGTCCTAACTGCCTCCATATTTTTGTGGTCAGTCCAGACTTCAGACAGTTTCCCCCTCCCTTCCAGTAGGTGGCGCCAGGTTAGCAGTGCCCATCTTACTGCAAAAGCCTCTTTTTCCCATGCAGCTCATCACCTCTCTGTATCTGTGAATTTGCAGGAGGTGTAGGCGCAGGGCTGTAATTTTCCTTGGCTACTTCTTTGGAGTAGCACTGCTCCCACTGCCACATCACTGGCATCTGCTTGGATGACGAGGGTGTTCAGGGTCAGGATCCTTCAGCACTGGTTCCTTTGCAAAATGTTCTTTTAGTGTTTCAAATGCCTTTTGGTAGGCTAGGTCCCACTCTAGGGGTTGTCCCAGGTGGGGCTTCATCCCTGGAGCCCCTGTCTTTAGGAGGTCTATCATAGATTTGGCAATCTTCACAAAGGAGGGGATGAATTGCCTGTAAAAGTTTGTGAATCCTAGGAAGTTTTGTAGCTGTCTGTGGGTGTGAGGGGGCTGCCAGACTAGGACAGCTTGTACTTTGTCTAGGTCCATCTCTATGCCCTTATTTGACACTCGGTAGCCCAGGTAGTCTAGCCGTGCATGGTGAAATTTGCATTTTGACAGCTTGACATACAGATTTGCTGCCAGAAGTTTTTCCAGTATCTAGCGGACTAGGAGTATGTGATCCTCCATGGTCTCAGTGTAGATGAGGATGTTGCCAGGTAGACAAGTACCCCATTATAGAGGTGCTCATGCAATACCTCATTTATTAACTGCATAAACACTGCCAGGGGGCCCTGCAGTCCAAAAGGCATTACTTTGAATAGGAAGCTCCCTAGGGGGCAGTAAATGCTGTTTTCATTCATCTCCCTCCCTGATGCGGACTTGGTAGTATGCTTCTCTGAGGTCTAATTTACTAAAGACTTTTCCCTTGGTTAGGTGAGAAAACATATCTTTCATGAGAGGGAGGGGTATAGGTTGTGCACACACACAGAGAGATTATACCTCTAAAGTCCATGCATAATCTCATGGTTCCATCTTTTTTTTCTTTAAATATGACTGGGGCTGTGATCCGTGGCTTGGCTGGCTTGATGAACCCCATGCTAGGTTTTTGTCTATGTATTTGCATATCTCTTGCATTTCCTGGGGCATCATGGCATACAGTTTGGGTTTGGGTAGTTTTGCCCCAGGGATGATTTCAATGGCGCAGTCCATTTTGTGATGATGGGGGTCGCACTCGGCCTCGCTGAACACTTCTGCAAGGTCCTGATATTCTTTGGGGATCTGTTCAGCCTCTGGGATTTTGTCAGAGGTGGCTGCCAATTGTTTTGGTGGGGCCTTTGGGGGGGGGGGGTTTCCTGTGTGGGCAATGCTTCTATTTACTAGTGCCGGAGGGGTTGGGGTCCTCTTGCTATCTTCAGCTTCCAGGTGCCCCCTTCCCACCAGATAGTCTTTTTCACTAGCCTTGCCGGGCAGCCTATGAGACACACTGTAACTGCAGTTCCCCTTGTTGCCATCTTCAGGTAGCTTCCCAACATAGATGCTTCATGTTCATCTATATCAATTAATTCCAGAGAGAATGTATAATTAGGAAAGGATTATTTGTCCTTTTTTGTCCACAAATGCACTATTAAACAAATCACAAGCTTTTGATCTGAACATCATTTATGGTCTATGAGATTTCTTGTACCTTGCCACTATCCATTCTCTTTACCCAGCTAAGAAGCAGCTAATATGAGGTTCACTAGACTGTTTGTTCTTTGTTTTTTGACACAAGTTAAATTAAATTTTGTCTGCTTTAGTTGGTCCACATTTTAACTTCCACTGCTGTTTTTAGATTTTTCTCTGTATTCCAAACCTAGTTCATTCTTTTCCATGCACAGGAGGGATAGAATCATTGCCCTGGAAAACTTTGGTGAGCACGACTTTAAAGGTAGCCATTTAATTACAAATAGATAAATGCCTAATTGGCATTTGACTTTGAGCAAAGATAATTACAAGTTTTTTGAGGGGGAATCTTGTATTTGGCAGCCAAAGTAAGAACTGTATTTACAAATACTTCAACTGATACAGCAAAGGCATTTCCATTCTCCTATTACTTCATTGAAAGCAAGTTTGGTATAGTGGTTAAGGCATCAGGGTAGAAACTGGGAGACTTGTCCTGAGTTCTAGTCTTGCCTTAGGTACAAAACCAGATGGGTGACTTTGGGCCAGTCACTTTTTCTCAACCCTAGGAAGAAGGCAATGGCAAAACAGTTCTATAAAATCTAGTCAAGAGAACTGCAGAGACTTGTTCAGGTAGTCTCTGAGAATTAGACACGATATACTGGAAGAAAACGCCCTACTCCATTAGATACTAATATTGCCTATTCAAAGAGCAATCTGTAAATCACATCCATCATTTTCATTTAGTTTCAGAGGAGTATTACTCAGGTATTATATGCCTTAGAGGACCCCTTATTTTGTTGTAATTACCTTTGTAGACTATTCAGATTTAATTTCAGATCATTCATTTTTTTTGTCCAATTGATGTATTTTTCCAAAGACAAATGACAGCATCTCCATTGTAAGAAAAGTTTTCTTTGTAAAAACTTCCCAGTCATCTCTTGAGGCTCATCCAACATCAAATAAGAGTTACTGTTCATTCTCTATCTTTTTTATATTGTTGTTCCAGAACAGAACTCTCTATTGCTACTTCACAACATAACAATTATGCTCTCAGGTTTACTGTTGAGCAGAAATTGATCCAACCAGATCTGTTTAATGGCTTCAGAGTTGCTGTATTCTAACAAAATCTAGTCATTTCTTAGAACCCAGTCTTGCTTGTCCAACTGCTATTTGTTAGGTATAGATAATTAAAACAAAACCCCCAAGGTCATTCATAAGAGAAGGAGCAAAGATAAAGGAAGCAAAATAGATAAGAGCAACTAGAGCAGCGAAACCAATCTACAAGTAAAACTATGGAAGAAGAAATAAAGTTAATGTCAATTAACATAAATGGATTGAATTCTGTAATAAAAAGCAAAAGGACTTTTAGTAAATTAGAAAAATTAAAATTGGACATAATTTGTTTACAAGAAGTTCATATCAAAAAGCAACACAAAAAAAGTACTGGAGCACCCTAAAATTGGGAAGTTATATACCTCTCTTCCATAGCAAAGTAAGAGGGGAGTAGTGCTTTATATAAAAGAGACAATGAATGCTAAACAAATCTTTATGGATGAGGAGGGGAGAATTTTGAAATAACGATGAATTACAAAGAGATACTTTTAGTAGCAATATATGCAACAAATAGCAACCAAGAGGATATTTATGGGAAACTGTGTAAGAAAATAATAGAATTTGAATATGAAAATATATGCATAATAGGAGACTTTAATGCAATTGTGGAGGCAGAATTGGACTATAAAACTAGAAAAAAGAACAAAAAAGCCAGAAAAACACTTCCAAAAGCTTTCTTTAAAATGGCAGAACAATTAGGCATTCAAGATGCATGGCGAGAGATCCATCCCAAGAAAAACCAATATTCATTTTATTCACACAAACATATGTCTTGGTCCAGAATAGATATGATGTGGATATCAGCAGAATTAATATCTAATGTACTAGAAATAAATATTGAAACAAGTACTTGGGCAGATCATAACCCAATAAAAGTTATATGGCAAGGGGGAAAAAGAAGTTGAGATGGACAATGAATCAATCAATATTAAAAGAAAAGGAATATATTCAATTTAGGGAAAGACAATTGGACTTTTTCTTGAAAGACAATAGAAAAGAAGAAACTTCATTACAAAATGTATGGGACACAGTAAAGGCATATATTAGAAGACTAACTATAACATATGTGGAAAGAGAAACAAAAAGAAGAGACAAACTGAAAAGAAATTAGAAGAAGAGTACAGGAAATTAGAGATGGAACTACAAAAAGAACCACAAAAAAAGAATATAAAAAAATCAAATGGAACTAAAAAAAATAAGTTGAATTTAATAGATAAAGAAGAGCTAGCACAAAAAATTAAAAGTTCTAAACAATTTTTTTTGAAAGCACAAACAAGCCAGGAAGATGGTTGGCATATAAATTGAAAAAGAAGAGAGAAAATAAATTGATTTACCAACTAATAGATGATGAAGGGACTCTTTACCATCAAAATGATGATTAAAAAAAATAATTCAAAATTATTATGAAAAATTATATAAGATTATACAAGACATAATTTCAGAAGAAAAAGTTAAACAATATTTAAAGAAAGCAGAATTACCTACAGTACCAGAAGAAGTTAAAACAACATTAGGAGAAAGAATAACAATGATGGAATTAACCGAAGCTATTAAAAGACAAAAAAATTGCAAAACACCAGACCCAGATGGATTACCAGCAGAATTATACAAAAACTTACAAAACTCTTTAAGTAATTCAATGTTGGAAGTATTCAATGTACTATTGATAGAGGCAAAAGTACCAAATTCTTGGATGGAAGCATATATTACTCTTATACCAAAAGAAGATTCAGATCTGCAACAGATTAAAAACTATACACCGATATCTTTATTGAATGTGGACTAAAAAATATTTGCTTCAATAATTGCAGAAAGATTAAAGAGATTTTTAAATCAATTTATACATTCAGATCAAAACTGGTTTTTACCTAAGAGACAAATCAAAGATAATATGAGAATAATCTTGAATACATTGGAGTACTATGAAGCACATCCAGAGAAGCAAATGGCGCTGATTTTCTCAGATGCACAGAAGGTGTTTGACGATGTGAGCTGGCAATTTATGTTAACACAACTAAAAGAGAGGGACTTTGGGGAGAGATTTATTAGGGTGATTAAGGCAATATACTATAAACAAACCCCAAAGGTGATGGTAAATGGAGATATGACTGAAAAGGTTAACAGTGAGAAGGGTACAAGACAAGGATGTCCCTTGTCGCCATTATTATTTGTACTGACATTGGAGGTATTAAATAGAAACATTAGACAAGATACGGAGATAAAAGGTATGGAAATAAAAAAAGTGTACAAATTACAGGCATTTGCAGATGACTTAGTCTTCATATTAGAAGACCCACAAGAAACAGGGCCTAAGCTA
>JANHFL010001127.1:88795-115803 GCA_032468155.1 Oxyrhabdium leporinum | reverse complement strand
TATTTATTTATTTATTTATTTATTTATTTATTTATTTATTTATTTATTTATTTATTTATTTATTTATTTATTTGTAAGTTTTTACTTCCTTTCACTGATGTGATGTCACACAACTATAAAAATGATTTACACAAGATGTGGTTTCATTGATCCAGATATTACAAATCCAGATATGATCAGCTACATAGCATCATTATATCTCCATAATTAATCTTTGATCTCAATTATCTGGAATAAGAAGTATGAATAATACAGCTAAGGTATAAGCAATTAAAAGGAGTGAAAAAATGATTAAAATAGCAGTATGATTTTTAGCAAACAGAATCTGGACAACGCTAAAAGTCAAATATTTCATGATCAAGGTATTTTCTACCAAACATTTTTGTTCCATTGTTTTGGCATCTATAATAACCAAATAATAATTTTGGGTATTGCCTTCATGTAAGAAGGGAAGTAGTGATTACCAATTCTGTAATATTTGTAGTTTATTTAATTCATAATAGAATTCCATAAATTATTTCACATATAAATTATATAAGTAGTAGTGGCTAAGATCTTACTGCATTTATGCATTATTTAATGCATTCCTAGTTTAGACATTGCTACAGCTAGCAAATTCAGGTTGATTGGGTTAATACTTGGATGGAAACTGTCCTAAAAGGATTAGAAAGGTGTTTTAGTTTGCGAAACAAAGATATAAAAGTCATATATGAAGCTCACAATTCTATGTGTGTTCTTGCTATTACTTCTATATCCTATATTTTGTTTTATTATGATTATTTTTATACTATTCAATTGATAGTGACTATTATGACAATTAATATTATCTAACTACTACTAAAGAGTCAGATTGGTGTAGTGATAAAGGTAAAGAATCAAGCTAGAAACCAGGAGATTGTGAATTCCAGTCCTGTCTTAGTCTTGAAGCCAGCTGAACAAACCACTTCTAGAAACTCTTTTGTCTAGGCAGTTTCTGAGAATCAAACATAATTGAATAGAAGAAAAAACAGTACTACTCTTTAATTACTACTACAGATAGTTATCACTTATTGATTTCTTATTCAGTGACCCTTCACAATTATAGACAGTCCTGAAAAAGGAGATTTATGACCGGTCCTCACATTTGTGGTCATCATAGCATCTTTACCGTTATGTGATCCTGATTTGGGTATTTGGCAACCAATGTGTATTTATTATTATTGTAGTGTCTTGTGGTAAGGTGATCACCTTTTTTCAACTTTCACAGTCAGCTGACAAGCAAAGACAAAGGAGAAGCTGGAAGGAAGTTGCAAGTCACAGTCACATGACATTGTGCTTTAAGACTGTAGGTGATTTGCTTCACGGACATAGCAGAACTGATAGTAACTCGGGTACAGTCACATGATGTTTTACTTAACTACATTGTTTAGTGATGGAGTTGCCACTCCCAAATATGGTCGATAGTTGAACATTGCACATACTGTTACTATTACAATGTTTCCGCTATACCATTCTCTATACTATGACTATTACTATACTACACTAGAGTATGCATGCTGACTGGGAAATTCTGAAAGTTGAAATCTGCACGTCTATAAGTTGTTAAGATTGAGAAACACTGCTCTATATTATTACTATTACTATTACTATCACTATCACTATTACTATCACTATTATTACTATTAGTATTACTATTATTATTATTTGCTTTATTCATAAAACATGAAACTCAAGTCAACTGAACATTCAAAAAATGCATCACAATTACCATTGACTGGTGCTAATGGTTGATAAGGGTTGCTGCCAGCATCCTAGGTATTAACCAAGTACTTTCTTAAGATGTACATGTTCCAAGTAGCACAGTTTTTTGCAATCCTGCTGGTGTTATTGCAGGAAGCTGCAATTTCTTGATGTATTTTATAAAATTCTTGGACATCGTACCAAGTGCCCCGATAATAATGAGTATCACTGTTACATGTTTCATCCATAATCATGTAGTTTCAGTGGCCAGGTCCCGATATTTCGTGATTTTTTCCAGTTCTTTTTCTTCGACTCTGGCATCTCCTGGTACCGCAATATCAATAAATTATACATTTTGGTTTTCAACAACTGTGATATTTGGCGTGTTGTGTTCCAAATAACAATCTGTCTGTATTCGAAAGTCCCACAAGGTCTTCACCTTCTCATTTTCAATAACTTTTTATACTTTATGTTCCAATGACTTTTTGGATACAGGTAAGTTGTATTTTTTACATAATGACCAGTGGATTAATTTAGCAACTCAGTTGTGTCTAGCTTCATAATTAGCTTGTGCAATATTGCTGCATTCACATATTAAATGTGAAACAGTTTTGACTTTGTCGTTGCAAAGTTGGCAGTTTGGATTGTCAGTGGATTTTTGTATCTTTGCTTTCATGGTATTAGTTTGTAGTGCTTGTTCTTAAGCAGCCAGTATTAAACCTTCTGTTTCTTTCTTTATGGTTCCTCTCATAAGCCATGCCCATGTCAAGTTGTCATCACATTTTCCTTCCATGTTTTTCAAGTGCTGTCCATGCAAAGCTTTGGTTTTCCATCCATTTAATCTGTCATCCAGCTGTTTTCCCTTATATTCTGCTTTTGTTTCTGTTGTTTTTATAATGTTCTCTGTTTTCACAGCCTGCAGCAATTTTTCTGTACTTTGATTCACATAGTCATTCAAACTTCATTTTCCTTCTTCTACAGTTTGATGGTACAGTTTGCAATAGCCCTCTGCCCCCTATTCTTCTTGGAGGTGCAACCTGTTGATGTCACTTTGTGGGTGCAAAGCATGGTACATATTCAAGAGTTTACGCATTTTCCGGTCCAAGTTTTCCGGTTCAGCCAAAGTCCAGTTGATGATTCCAGCTGGGTAGCGTATGACTGGAAGTGCCCATGTATTAATGACTTTAATTATGTTTCCAGCATTCAGCTTTGATTTTAATATTTTGTGGACCCTTCTTTTACGATGACTCTTTGACTTTTCCATTTATTCTTTCCCCATAGGAATGTCATCATATTGTTGAGCCTCCTGCAGCAACATTACAATAAAAACAGGAATCTATAGAGTTCCTATTCCTATTTACCTATCTATAGTACTAAGCATGGGGCGGTATATAAATGTAAAAATAAATAAAAAAATAAATTTTTGTAACACTATTTATGAAGACCTCCTTTTTGTATTTTTGGATCTGTGCATATAAATGAGGCAGAAAGATATTCCTTGTTATATATGAACATCCAAATAAGGTGGACCTCTTCACAACCTCAGCCAGCATGGACAATTGGCAACCTAATTTCTGTTACAGAATTGCATTTGCGGTATATGAAGTCAGACATCTGTGCAAGCACTACAAAGAAACTTGTAGGTCTTGAAAGACTAATTACTATAATAGTAGTAAAAGTTCTCATGGGTCAGAACCCATTTAATCAGATGCACTCACTGTGTAGTATCTGTCCAACTGTATTCTGTGAAATAGGCCATTTTCTCATGTTGCTTTCTCAAGCGTGATTGAAGCCTAGATCTTGTTAATCTGTTCATGACCGAAGAATTTTTCTGGTTTTATAGAAAATCTTTAAGCTTAAGCATTGCTGCTTTCAAATTCTGAAGGGCTACATTTACTAGATCTACATTTTAAAATTGTTACAGTTCTGGCAAAATACTTTCTCCATGGCAGCCACATTTCCTTGTTTTCGGATGAGAATTGCAGGTACTACATATAAGGAAGTAAAGTTGGAAAATATTTATATCATATTCTTTTGATATTAGTAAAGCTCAAGTATTAATAGCAATTATAAAGGTAAATTAATAAAATCCAACACAGTTTTCTTTGGCTAAAATTATTATTCATATAAGCAAAGCTGATGTGCACTAGTATTACAACCTAATAGTTTAAAGTATTAAAGTAGTTTATGTATTTAGGAAAGAGATAATCACACCATCCTTTATGTCATAAAATCTTTATCCCTGAGATCCTCCATTTGTTACACATTTAGTGAAGCCTTTCTCTCCTGAGATAATGAATGCCTAGGCAATATCTCTGTACAGTGTTGCTTAGATTCATTCATACTATATATCACTTGTAAAATACAGGCTAGAAATTCAGAGACCATGAGTTCTAGACTGCCTTAGGCACAAAGCCTGCTGGGTGACTTTTGGCCAGTCACTTTCTTTCAGCCCTAGGAAGGAGGCAATGGCAAACCACTTTGAAAAACCTTGCCAAGAAAACTGCAGGAACATGTTCAAGCAGTCTGAGAATTAAATACAATTAAACAGAAAGGAAAAAAAATGCCCTTGTGCATTTACCAATAAAGGAGAATATTTGGAGTTTAGGGTTGAAATGGGGGGTCCTTAATGCTCTCTGAGCTTGGTTATTTTCTTGCAGACACGTCATTATTCAAACCATGTAATATCATCAGTGCTAGCGATATAGTTCCAGCACTGATAGTGTTACCTAGTTTGGATAATGAAATGGCTGCAAGAAAACAAGCTCGGAGAGCACCAAGACCCCCTCATTAATCCATGTAATTAGAATGTGCTACTTTCTAAAGAATATGTTCCCTCAGTATTGGTGGGTATTGTAACAATGCCAGAACTGCATCTTTCAGAGACCACATCCAAATGAATAGAATCATAGGTTGGAAGGGAACTTGGAATTCTTCTAATTCAACCACCTGTCTATGGCAAGAGACTTTGTATCATCTCAGACAAATGGTTGTCCAATACGTCTTTGAAAATCTCCAGCAACAGTACACCTACAACTCTGGGAGGCAACTCTGTTCCATTGGTTAATTGCTCTCACTGTCAGGAAATTTCTCCTTAGTTCTAGGTTGGGTCTCTCTTTAATGAACTTTCACTCACTGCTCTCTTTAATGAATTTTTACTCGTTGCTTCTTGTCCTTTCCTCAGGAGCTTCAGCATCTTTTTGTATTGTGGTGACCAGAATTCCAAATATGGCTTCACTAGTGCTGTATAGAATGGCACTATCATTTCTTGTGATCTTGATGGTATCCCTCTGTTGATGCAACCTAGGACTGCATTGGCTTTCTTTGGCAGCTACAGCACACTGCTGGCTCATATTTAAGTGGTGGTCCGTCTTATAGGCACTCTTTTCAGTCAGGTACTGCCTATCCTGTACCTGTGTATTTGATTTTTCCTGCCTAAGTGCAGGAACTTACTTTTCTCATCATTTAACTTTATGAACTGCATTGAGCTGAATTAGGGAGGATCTTCTGGAGGAAACTTGGAGCTCACTCACTGCAGGGAGAAGGAAGGGTGAATCTTGCAAGTACCACAGCTACATTTAATTTGTATAAAAAGCTTTGGAGAGCAAGAAATCAATCTATTCCCTCTACGTCAAGTGCAATAAAGTGTGATTATAGTGCAGGTGTGTATATAATTTATTTAATTAACCTCACTGTATCCCTGATATTAATAATTGGTCACTGAATGTAGTTTTCAGAAATATATCGTTACAAAAATAAATGATTTTTCACTGAAACAAGGACATTGTGGCTTAAAACTGCTGGCATCTATTGATATTAATGAACAAAACATGGGTGATTTGCAATTCTAAGGCAGTTGAGGATAAGCTGGAATTTGAACAACTACAAAAACGGAGATGTTGTCTCTTGATCCTTTACCAGACTAAGCTGAGGAGTCTATGATCGCCTGGACAATAACACCACAGATGACCTGATAGCAAAATTTCATCAACATATTTGAAAGCTCAGAATGTTGTTCTATAACATGAAAGCTCTTCAGTAAGTCTTCTAGAATTTTGTAAAATAGTAGAGGAACATTAAATAACAATGATCTTCATATTTTTGAGCTTGAATTGAAATGCAGGATTTTAGTTTAAAAATTATTTGTTCACACTACTGCATGTATCAAAATAGTAATTTAAAAACTTGAGAAAGAATCACTGACGAACGTAATCAATGAAATCTAAGACAAATACCACCAACATGGGAAGAGGCACATGTAATTTTGATTTACAAAGAAGTGAATGATCCAGAAAAACTACATTCATATAGACCAACGGCTTTGTTGAATGCAGATTATATATTTTTTTTAAAAATAATACTAGTTGAACTAAACAGGTTATATTCTGAAAAGGAACAATAAAAATAATTGTAGGTTAATAATTAACAGTAGACCATATCAAAGAAAAAAGAAAAAAAATGGCAATAATTTTTCTGGAAATAGAAAAAGGTTTTGACAACATCCATTTTTTTAGCAGTACACTAAATCTTGGAAAAAAATCTGAACACTGAATTAAAAACATATATCATTGGCAACTGCAAAAATCAGAGCCGATGGAACGTGCTCTTCAGATTTCAAATAAGCTGGTAAGATTCCCATTTTTCCCCTTATTAATAATTGTTTAGAAATATTCTCAAAAAGCTTTGAGATGACAAACAAATGCCTGGTCTCAAAATCCGTACAGCGTAATATAAGTGTAAATGTTATGCAGATGATGTAATATAAACTATAACAGAAACACAAAGTGCAAAAAGACAGTTGATGAAAACAATTCACAACTTTGGAGAATTCTCCAAATATAAAATCAATGATCAAAAACATAAGTAATCA
Organism: Oxyrhabdium leporinum; assembly: GCA_032468155.1. NCBI lineage: Eukaryota > Metazoa > Chordata > Lepidosauria > Squamata > Cyclocoridae > Oxyrhabdium > Oxyrhabdium leporinum. The sequence continues at coordinate 109,214 of JANHFL010001127.1, read as the reverse complement.
CAAGACATTTAATCCAAGGAAATTTCTTGCAGGAAGAATCTGGCTGCCAGATAACCCATAGTGACTTATCCTGTTTGCATTTGATATATAATAATCAAGAAATACACCAAAACAATTATGGCAAATTATGGCAAAAAATTAGAACAGATCTGAAACCTGGAACAACTAAAAGTTTTCTGAGTTAGAATCAATTATATTTACCAAAATGAATGTTTTACCCAAGATACATTTCCTTATTTGTTTTACATGATGCCAATACTATTTAAAAAAAAAATAAAAAGAATTTCAAGAATTGTTAGCATATTTATATGGCATGGGGAAAAACACTAGAGTCAAAATTAAAATTTTAAAATCCAAAAAGACATTGGTGACCTTCCTCTTCCAAACTTCAAACTGCATTTCTGAGAAAGCTGTTTGACTGCAGAATGTTAACATTAGAAAGAGCTGGCCTAGCTAATGAGCTCCATCGATAATTATGGCATAGGACACAAAAGAAGACAAAACCTAAAAAGACACAAAGCTTGATAAAAATATGGAACTCAACAAAGAACATAGTTAAGTCCAAAAAAATCACCATTATATTATCTTCTAAATGGTTTTTATGTTGGAGATTACTATAGTAAGAAGACTGTAATTACACATGCAAATATAGCTCATCCAGATCTTATGAATAGATTAAAGACAGTAAGAATGTGAAGACCAAAATAGACCATGGTTGATGAATCTATAAAGATACATGAACAAAAGTACAAAGATATAAAGAATAAAATCTGACCCCAAAACAAGGGATATTAAGAAAAAATACAGAATTTGAAATGTTTATACATAATCAAGATGTCATTAGGCTACATATATAAACTTCTACTTAAGATATGATACAGAGACAGAACAAATAAAAATATATGTGATAAACTGATCACTTTAAAGAAATAGTCCCAGTACATACCATAAATTTTAAATTATGCATGCTTATAGATGCAAGGACAAACTTTGGCCAACACTGGAAAAAAGTCATAGTACCAAGGATATCTGATTAGGAACTTAAATTTGGAGAGTATGGAGGAGTGGCAAAATTAACCATATAAAAGCATAGCCAAAGTTTGACCAAATTTAAGCAAGAATGGCTTCCATATATATTACATAATATGCAGCAATCTCAGAGTATTGTTTCTAAAGTTTAAGCCAATAGTTACTGCAGATTGAGTGCAGTATAAAAAGGTGGAACTCAAATATAAAATACTTATTTATTTTATTTTTCAGTTATATTTTTTTCTTTTTTCTTTTAACATAGTTAAACAATAATGTAGTGGAGATTTTGGCATCAAGTTAATTTTTATATCATAAAAACAACTCAATGTATTTTGCCTGGCATGACTTATTTTTATTAATGTCACATTGAGCATTAATTATATAATTTTAGTAATTCTTTGTCCATTTAGTGATTTTATCTTTTCTCAAAATACACTTTTTAAAAATAATAAATAAGAAAAAATATCTTCACAAATATGATGAATGCATAAATCAGGATAGTAGAAATTGTAGATCATTGAAGTAAAAGACTAGATAGTTTTCTTTACTGACAGAAGACCTAAGAAGATATTTGAAGATAGCCCTTGTCAAACAGAATCATAGCAATGTTCTTCCAAAATATTAATGAAACAATTTTTTCTCTTTTAGATGTACATTCTCTAACAATTCTCTAAGATAAATAGTGCTGTTGTTAATCCCATTAGTTAAACCTGAGCTTGGCATTTCTTGTATTAATATTTCATGCAGACATACAAAGGAAAACTTTTCATAACAACGAACACTGAGGTAGGCCTCAGAGCCAATGCTACCTTATGTTGCTGAACATCAATTTCTGGGAAATAAAATATGTAAAGTATCAAGCATGATGGTCCCAAAATATTTGAATGTAATTAAAGATATAAAGATGCTATAAACAAAGTCATACTTAAGTCAGAATTTTATTTACTTAGATTATGTTCCTGATTTCTAATCATATAATCTAAAAAACCTTTGATTTTCTAGCAATTTTCTGAAAAGTGCAGTGTTCTAAATTAAAAATTCAGTTTACCTCCACTCTATTTTCTTCAATCTGGAAAATTGACGGGAAGGGAATAGCAATATCCGAACTTGTCAGTCACAATAAAAAGAAGATAGTTTTCTTTATATTATTTAAATGAGCCATTTGGGGGTAGAAAGGCAATGCGAATGTTTGGACAGCACCAGAAATATGAAAGGAACTGGCAAAAACTCAATCTTTTTGGCAATTGGCAGGTTGAGGGCAAGGTGAATCTATCATTATATTTGCATAGCTCAGTGAACACACTACAATCAGCCCTGATCAACCCTATCCATTTATCCATATAAGATCCAGAAGCGTTGTGCATGCCAAGCCACTATAATTGACAGGAACAGGGAGTCAAGTACCACCACCACTCCAATCTATCTGTCTGCAGACAGGAAAATAACTAAAATGCTTATATTTGTTTTTATCCTAATATCAGGATTAGAATATCCCACAGGTGCTTTTTCACGAGGCAACTGGGCTTTCTGATTTTTCTTTGAAGCCGCATCTTTAACTCTGATTGGATGATGGGGAATGGAAGGATTATACTCCTTGGGGACAGCTGGTCATTAGCATTCTTTTAACGAGTCATTAAGGCCACTTGGAGGTTTATCTGTATCATCAGGATCACCTGAGTAATGCAAATGGGTGTGGAGCCTTCTTGGAACTGTTGAAAGGAATGTATTGTAGACTGGAGATGGTGTTGTTACCTTCCCCCTCTGTTGAAAGAGGGCTGTTCAATTTTGGCATAGATGGCCTCTTCGATCCCTCTTGACTGAGTGATGTGGTATATGCAGTACAATGCAGTGAGCCTTGTGTAGATCTGTACATTGGGGAAACAAAACCACCACTTCATAAATGCATGGCACAACATAAGAGAACAAACCCATCAGGACAAGATTCAGCAGTCCATTTGCATTTAAAAAACAAAGCCCACTCTTTTGAAGATAGCAAAGTCCACATTTTGGACAGAGGAGGACCTCTGTTTTGAAGGAGAGGTCAAAGAGGCCATCTATGTCAAAATTGAACAGCCCTCTCTCAACAGAGGGGGAGGGATACAACACAGTATCTCCAGTCTACAACACAGTCCTTTCAACAGTTCCAAGAAGGCTCCACACCCATTTGCATTCTCAGGTGATCCTGATGACACAGATAAATCTCCAGGTGGCCTCAATGACTTGTTAAAATAATGCAAATGACCAGTTGTCTCCAAGGGGTATAAATTCTTCCATTCCCCACCATCCAGGCAGAGCTGAAGAAGCTTCTTGAATGAGAAGTGAAACGTCTTCAAAGAAAAATCAGAAAGTCCAGTTGCCTCTTGAAAAAGCACCTTTGGAACAACCATGACCTGGATGACGAGAATCTCCATAGACATTTAGGATTAGATTATGTGCTGCCTCCCTGGCCATAAAGAAGACAGATGCTTCCAGTACTGTCACTGTATAATGCATTTTATCCATGGTTTGCTATTGCCTTATTTTGGTGAATTACCTGCTCTGAAGATAAGTTCCTGCTTTCTGATTGTAGCACAGAAGTTGTATGGATTTCTTTTTCTTGTAAAAGTTTTTCCATAGGAATTGATAATTATAAATGCAAATTGCTCTTTAATAGTTAAATACTTTTAATAATTAAATGGTGTATTGGAAAGGTGTAACTTAAGTGGAAAATATTAATGATGCCCATAATATATAGAGAGGTGTATATTTTGTATAATTTGTTATAACATAACCATAGAATATGATGACATCTAACTGGACTTCATTAGTTCCTGGATGAAAGACCAGCAGAAAGCCCCAGAACTGTAAAGATGGTATTAGACTAGAAAATTAAAATATTGGAAAAAACAATGAGTAACCTCTTCTATATTGTTGCCAAGAAAACAATATAGATTTGTTAATGTGATCATCAAGGATCAACTCAAGGTAGATTTATTATGAAGAATCACTTCTATCTAAAGATCTCCCAGTGTAGATATACTATAGCAGGATAACAAGAATGTCCTAAAGCAGGGGTGTCAAACTCGATTTCATTGAGGGCTGCATCAGGGCTGTGTTTGACCTTGGCAGGCCAGGGTGGTGGGTGGCCAGGGATGGGCATGGCCATGGTGAACATGGCCGTGGTGGGTGTATGACATAGGCACAAGATGCATTTCTCCCCCCCCCCACCCACCTTCACTTCTTTCTTTCCACAGTTCTTTACTACAACCATTTCTCTCCCTCTTCTACCAGATATTACTGACAAACAGTTATTATTCTTCATACGCCACTAAACTTTTTTTCCTAAATTTATAACCTATTGTTTAATAGTAAATTGCTTTTCCAGGCAGAAAAGCTATTTATACTACTGTATTTTTATTATTCAACTAATAATAAAAATACAATAGCATAAACATGATAATACAAGATCTAACAGCAGAGGTAAATTTCCAGGATAGTATAAATAGAAATGGCTGTCAATTATAGATTGTTGATTATAGACTAAATTGACCTACAGTATGTAAAATCTGACATTAAACTGTAGTATTAATTTAGGATGTTGCTTGTTTTCTATCCAGATCAGGCACTTACTTGAGGCCACATAATTGTAGTCCAGTCCAATGCAGTCCTCCTGCAGCACTCTGCTGGCCAAAAATGGGTGTTGAGTTTGACACCCCTTTCCTAAAGCTTGAATATATCCCACAAAACTTCCTTAGAGAGTTTCAAAACTCAGCAACATTCAACACTTTAGGTCAAATTAATGGCGTTAATCCAAACTTAACTATTACAATTCTTTAATTACAGGAATTATTCTGGGTTTGTGTTATATATTCTCAATAGAAATCTTAAATACTTCCATCAACTTAACTTCCTTCCTTCCTACCCACTCGCCTACCATTTTATTATGAAAATAAACTGATCCTTAGTGTTTCATACAAAAAGATTCAAAGTAATAATTAGAAAGTGATTTTTAAAAGTTAAATTTATGAAACTATTGAGAAAAGTATTTTGAGAAATCTTTTAATTTGGAAACATTTACAAAAGATGCTGTATAGCTTTAAGAGGGTAAATTCATTCAGTCTTGGGGATAACTAGAACTAGGTTGTAACCTCTTCACTGAGATGATACTTGCAGAGGTGTCAAACTCGATCACTTCATGGGCCGTATCATGATGTATCACAATGTTTTTTGCCTTTGCAGAGCCAGGGTGGGCGTGGCCTTTGCGGGCCGTATCCAGCCAGCAGGCTGCCAGTTTGACAGGCTTGCTTTAGTGTAACTTAAAAGAAGTCCAATGCCTCTCTGAAAGATAGCAGATAATCTCCTGTCCTTCCCCTGCAATTGGTGGAAGTATTCAAGAACATGTCAACTAGCTTACATTGTGAATGGAAGACAATAGGTAGCGCTATCAAATATGAACTGTGAAGAAAGATATTTTAAACTAGTATCTGTTTCATAGACAGCAGGCTCAAGGGAGGACAACTCATAAAATATGTGACTGAAGATTGCAATGCAAACTCCACCTCTTTTGTATTGCATTCAAGACATCCCATGATAGTACATAAGGAGTACAGTTTACATTGTAACCATTTTGACAAAACGTGGTTTGCTGCAGACACCCTGATATGCTTGAATATGTTCCAAAAGATAAACTTATATTCATATTGTGAGATTGCTATCATAAATAATTTCTATCTCTTTAAAATGCTTAGAAACACAATACATGAAAACAGAAAGCCAAGGAACAACATGCCAATCAATAAATTCAATTGTTTCTTAATTTTTCAAGAAAACAGTTCAAAATCTTTTATCTTATCAATACATTTGTAATCTAATGTCATATTTTCTCCAAATATTTTCCTTCAAACATATACATATATGAAATGTTCAGTTGCTCATTAAAATTGCTTACAACTTTTTCTATCTAGTATTAACAAATCTTCATTGTCTATAAGACTGTTTTTCTTTGCTCATACAAAGAAAGGAAAAACAAGAAATAGTACAGTGCTACTTAAAATAATGAAATGATTATAATCTATAATTAAATGCTAGATTCTTTCCAAGTCAGCCTATTCAGCCAAATTGTTTCGGAATGCAAGAAGCCATATTCCCTTTAAAAGAGTACTATCAAGGTAACTAGGACATGCCTCATTTTCTGCATTCTTTGCTTATAGTTTTCAGCCTTCCTCCACTGAGAGTATACAGTGCCACAACAATAAGCAGTAGATATTTGTGTTTCTGGAAGGCAAATTCTGCCCTTCCAAATTGTATTTCATGATCATTTTTCTATAAACAAACATTTGCCAATACTATAATCAGATGTGGTCTCCATCAAAGGAATAAAAACCTGGCATTGTTTCCATGATTTATCATTATGATCTGTGCTCCTTAGATTATTACTCTCTGCATATTATTTTACATTAATTGCAATTTATAAATTAACAAAAGTGTATGTATTTTAAAAAAAAAAGTATATTTATGAACATTTAGAATTCTAATTGATTTCTTTATACTTTTAACCAAGGAATACAATGCAAAATCTGCTTAATTTAAGAAATGCACATGAAAGATTCCAGCTAATTTATCTTGGTGACAATGACACAATATTAAAAAAGAAAGCTTTTTATATAGTTATTCTCATGAATGTACATGAAATATAATTTTGCTAGCAGTATTCATTATTCCTCTTTGCATTTCATGGCTATTTTTATTTTTTCTATTTTGTTTTTCCAGCAATAAGGCTGTAGTCAAATAATGCTCAGCAACTGGATTCCTCTCTTTGGACTGAAAAATTAAACAGATACTAAATTATGACAGTGAATTTAGAAAGGAAGGCTCCAAGTGCTTGAAAGAACATGTCTGAGATAATATGATGCTTCTAAGAATATTGCAATCACATCCAAGCAATCACTGAAGCGTGCCATGTAACTACCTCCTCGGCTAATATGCCTTTTTCTCCATGATGACTAATCATGTTCTATTAAACAGCAGTAATGCTGGAAGAACTCAACTATATAAGTGTAATGAAGCCAGTATTCTCTCTGGACAGATTAGCTACAACTGATTTGACACATACCATCATAGGAGCTTCAGACCTGACAAACTCTGTGCTTGCCTCTGATTTATGCCGTCAAGCTCTTTGGAAAAGAGAATGAAACCCAAATGTTCAGTTTGGTAGAGATGAAATGTATGAATGCACTTAACTGTCAGTTAAAGAAAGTTACATTTTTTTCTCTTTTTCCCTGTATTGTCTCTCTAGTAACTCTCATGCAATGCTCCTAAAAACCCCACCTAGAGACATCCAGTAAAATGGTCCCCCATCATGAGCTATTTCATTAGCATATCCATGATCCCTCTTTATCTTCTCACTTGTATATTTTTTTCATTCAAAATTACTGTATTACTATAAATGGTTTCTGTAATTCTTTTTTCCTTGTGTATTAACTCTCAGTGCTACTTAACAACATTCTGGTGGAAATGAAAAGAGGAAGAAGAGAAGCAATTTTTTAGAGATACATAGATTTCCACTTTCAAGCTAATACAAGGTTGTAGAAGAAGGTGAAGACGAATTAAATTGTTCAGATGATGGAAGGCATCCTTGCACTGCTGTTGTTCTTATTAGTATTCTTCCGGGATAAATTGGGAGTAGCCATAAGGACAAAGCACTCATCTGGACAACCATACTGCAGGAGGATATCAATGCATTCTTGGCTTATTGCTTGTCTCGCATAGGCTAAAGCACTGTTTCCATGGGCATCGCATGCCATAACATCAACACCATACTGTGGAAAGAATAGACAACATTTCAAGCCCTGCAATCACTTCTGAATAGCAACAGGCAGAAAAGTCTATAAGGAAAAGACTTCATTAAATTAAGGTCCACTTTACCAACTTCTTATCCGGGGATTTTAAATCTGAGCTGCTTTTGCCGTACGCTTTGCTAAAGAACCCTATAACAGCATTGCTGCTCTTATATCTTTGGTCTGAGTGAATTCACATCAAAATGACACAAGGATCATATCTGTACCTAAATAAGTCATAAGAGAATTCAAAATAGATTGGAGGGGTATCAGTCAAAGCAGGACTGTGTCTTTAATAAAAAATATCTCATACCAAGTTTTTTTCTATTGGAAGCAAATGAAAGAGCACCTGGCTATCTGATTCACTGACACTGGCAATCTGAACATTTTTATCAAGCTTGTTTCAAATCCATGTGGTACTTATTTACCCAAATTAAGAGCTGCACCAACACGACATTTCCTGTCCTGCAAGCCAAATGTAAAGCTGATCGCCCATCCCCTTCTCCACAGGTTTCATTCACTTCTTCACGTGTTCCATGTGCAAGAAGCAGGATGACAGTCCGCAAATCTTCCTCTACAGTTGCTCGCAGTAGGTGCTGACCTAAAGAAAGGTCTAAACATTGCAATGGAGCAAGGAAGTATTTTTGCTCATATTTGGCCCGGATCCACTGCTCTTTTTCTTCCCTAGGAAATAAATACATATTATTATTCAATATAAATCTTCATCATTTAGGCCTATACTCAAACTGACCTTTAAAATACATACACAATTTGATAGATTGGAATCAGGGCAGTTGTAATGTTTACATTAAATACTTCAGATAAAAAATTATTATTAGAACTATTTTTAATCACATATAAACAGTTGTACCCCAACTCTTTTGTGTACTACATAACACACCTAAACTAAAAGTGTTAAAAAGTGTCAATTTATGATTCAGCTATATCATTACATTGGTATATTCCATGCAATTTAGAAGAAGTAAAAAGAAATTGCAATAACTGTTTTCTAACAACTGCAAATATAGTATGTTTCCTATGTTGCATCAACCATTTTATAAATCATGCTGTTAGATTATAAAAATGTAAAATTATAAATATATATTTATTTCTTGTGTTTCTATCCCAAATTTTCTGCATTGAGTACATGGACAGATGTACATGGACAGATGTACATGGACAGATGTGTCTGTTTCCTTAGTATTTCCTCAAGCTTTCTGATTGGGCTGAGAAATATTTTAGGCTAAAGTCCTTGATCAGCCCTGTGATCAAGCAGGGACCTGAATCTAGCATTCCCTAATTCAGGTCTGAAGACTTTAAAGGCTATAAAATAATGAGATGGAAAATTCAACCTAGAACTAAGGAGAAATTTCCCGACAGTGAGAACAATTAATCAGTGGAATGGCTTGCCTCTAGAAGTTGTGGATGCTGAATCACTGGAGGTTTTAGCAAGAGATGGGACAGCCATTTGTCTGGAATGGTATAGGGTCTCCTGATTGAGCAAGAGGTTGGACTAGAAGACCTCCAAGGTACCTTCCAACTCTGTTACTGTTTACTCTTTAGCAGGTGTAGTAATAGTTTTAACCATTCATTCATGTCTGAGTTTTGGCGACTTTATAGGTAAGCGCTCTCATTGCTATCCTGTTAAGCACTGCTTCTTTCAATTGCTGGATGCTATCTTTGTATCAGCTTTGAAGATATCATAAACTTCAGGGCTCACTTTTTCCACCTGGAGAACGCACAAGAAGAGAGAAGAGAAAAAAACCCCCTGATGGCATTTGAAATTAAAAGGTTGAAGCCAGCTGCTTGGAAGGAGGATTATTTCAGAAGCAAAGTGATATTCAGCTATTTAGTTCTGGGGCAGCTGACCAATTGGCTGAGTGAATGGATGGATTTTTCTGGGGTTCTATGATTGAGATTCTCCAGGGGATTGTGCACTGTGGTGAGCCTTGTGTCTTTTGCTATTCTAATGGTGGTGGGTAAATCTTATTATGTACTAAAGGTCATGTCCTGCTCTTGGAATTTGGGTGGGAGAATGTAGATTTTTATTCCCATCATTTCCCCATTCTTGGCTTGTCTGGTTTGTTGTGGAAGTTTCAGTAGCGTTTAGTTATGAATGGGCTATAACTGATAGTGCTTGTTTCTTTATGAATGGAGCTGTCTAGATAGGTGGCATCCACTTGTAACAGGCATCTTGTTACAATGTATCCTTTACAAGTGCTGGCATCTGCTTGCGGTGTCTTGTTACAAAGTATCTTTCTCAAGCATCTGGCTGGTTGTGGAATGTGCCTTGGGCATTTTTTTATTAGTAGCTTGACTTTTGCATTTTCTGAGGCACTTCTTATGTCTGAGTTTTAGCTGAAGGAAAAGTGTGTGCATGAAGGCTTCCTACAATCCCCCATTTTGGGCTTAATATATGCCAATATATTTAGCACAATTTTCTCAGAATTTAGTGGAAGTAGAACTGCTATTTTTTTGTCAATTTGGCACATCATTAATGAGACATTTGACTTTTCCTTTGCAGGTTCAGGAGGGGAGAAAATTTCTCAGGCTAGTTAGGCATGGGGGTAGGCATTGGCAGAGGCAGCAGAGAAGAGGTACTATGAGGACTACCATGACATCTCCTAGGAGGAGAGTCCTTACCCAATGGAGGTCTGGGAGCCACAAGAAGAGTCAAAAGGGGATTTTGTATAGCCAGTATTTTTGGTTAATTCTTGGAGATAATTTATATCACTTTCTAGAAGTTTTGAGTTTTTATGTAAATTGAAACAACACATACCATGGAACTCCTCACAGCCATGGTTATGCCTCAACAAGAGATAATCAATAGCTGCCCGGTTCTACAGTGTTGCTTCTTGAGTTTGTCTCAGTTCTCTATTGAGAGCACCCAAGCCTGGGAGGTCAAATTCAGACTTTTGATCAGTATGCAGGCTAGGCTATTGAGGTTTCTAGAGTTTTGTACTGCAAGTGCTGGCACGCCCACTAATGAAACTACCAGGGCTACATCCTCAGCTTTGGTGAGTAAGGCAGTCTGGGGGTCACAGTCTGGTGTCTGATGTTTTCTGCCATCTTTGCAGGGAGGGCATAAAGATTGTTAGCCATCCCAGGTTGCAAGGTCCCCCGGTGGAATTTGCAGGGAAGTAGGAATTGTTTTTTGTGCCACAGTGTATGAACCAGCCCAGCTCGGTGTGATTGCAAGTGAGGGCAGTATTATTTAAGTTCTGACAATCAAGTGCTTTGGAGTGTGTGTAACTCTCCATTCTAAAACACAGGGTTGTCCTGGTCACTGTGGGGGTATATAATACAAACATGGTCTTATTCTTAGAATAGGTCCTGGGTCCCAGTCAAAAATAGTAGAATATGAAGGTGTCAATTTGAATCCCTGAGCTTGGTAAAATGCTGAATGGCTCATGGGTGTGTTGCTACCCCTATGAGGCAAGTTGACAAAACGTCCTTGACTGATTTTCCCCCTTTCAAACAAAATTCAGTTGTGTTCCTTGCTAAATATTCCCAAACATTCCCCTTGTCAAGAAATAAGTTTGTTTCCATAAATCCACCAGACAGGTGGTTTGCAGGGTAAATTACACAAAGCATTAAAGCAAGTTTCCACCTCCCCCCCCCCCAACATTTTCATCTCAAAACAGAGTCTTTAATGCCCACTCGACAGTCTCTGTTTCTTTGTAGCTTCAGAGGTGGAACCTTTTGTGCAAGGGCTGGTTCTGTGCTGTGGTTGAAGACTACAGGTTTGACTTGTGTCCAATGTACCCAAGCGTCCTTTTTGGCTACTTTCACTGCTGTTTGGGTCATGAGGAGGGTCTGGAAGGGCCCCTTCCACCTGGGTAATAATGGTGACTTCTGGATGAATGACTTGATCCAGATCCAATCTCCAGGCTTGAAGGGATAAAGATTCTTTTAGAGTGGCAGGGTCTTGGTTAAGGCACTCTGTTCTCACAGTCTGTGAAGCTATTGGTGTAAGGCTGGGTGATATGATGATAAGACCGCCTCCCTCCTTTCCAGATTAAGGGAGTGGGGATATAAACCTTTCAGAGTATCTGGAGGGCAAGTAAAAAGTAATTCAAAAGGGGAGATACCCAAATCCTGCTGGGGCATGGTCCTAAGGTGGAACAGGAGTATGGGTAGGACTTGGGGCCATGGTAAGTGTGTCTCCTGGCATAGTTTGCCTAAGAGGGTCTTAAGTTCCCTGTTTTTCATTCCACCCCACTTGCAGTTTTTTATTAGCGGCTTTTGCATTTTCTGAAGCACTTCGTACAGCTGAGTTTTAGCTGAAGGAAAAGAGGTGTGTGTGTGTGTGTGTGAGAGAGAGAGAGATGGTTTCCTACACTAGCATCATTGACTTCTCCAATGAACTTGCATACATGGCATGGCTAAGGGTAAATCAAATGTAGTCTTGTGATTTTTTTGGCTTCTAGTGATGTTTCTGGTTTTATATAATTCAGCACCTCTTTGTTGATTGCATGGTATATGCATGGTATATACAATAATTTACTTCAGCACAGTTCAAAGGTGACAAGTTGAAGACTACCTGTAAGTAAAATCTTCCTGAACAGAAATATATGTAGATGAGTGGAATGCATTACCTATGGAGTTTGGGAGTTCTCAATTTCTGTGGGAGCTGGATTGAACATTCAATAAAAATATGTAATACCAAGATAACCACCACTTATGGTTTACCTGACTTTCCTATACATTGCAGAGGGTTGCAATTAGATTATACTTAGTTTTATATAAAGAGAGTAATGAATAACAAATCCAGATATCTGCAGTTGTCTTTCAAACTATGAAGTCTAAAAACATAACTGAAATTGTTTGGTTTTACCCACTCAGAAAATGTTTTACAATCTTGTAGAAGCCCTTCAGAGAAATTATTATAGAACAGTATCAATTTGTTCTTTGAAAGTATAGTTCTAATTAGGCAGCTGATAGCAATATGCAAAAAATAGTCATTTTTTGATTTACCCTAGTCAAGCAAGTCCATCTGCTTTCTGTTTTCCACCCATACACTATAAATACCATTGTGATCTGTCCCCACTGCATTGATCTGTGAGTCTTCTGGAATATGCCTATAATATTGTCCATCCCTTCTTATCCACTCTTGGCACTACTCTATCCTGCATTTGGTCTAAACCCATTTTCCAAACTTGGAGCATTGCACTTGATTATGCACATTATGTCTAGCCTAACAAATAGTTCTACTTCTTGTGAAGCAGTCACAATTAATTGCTATTTCAGTGGAGACACCAACTAATAAGATATTTAAGTTGAGTGCCTTTTTTCTTTTCTATATGCAAAATCACAGCATTGGAACTGAAGACCTTTGAGATTTGGCTCTTCTGGAAAAATAGCCAGGATTGTCCTACCAATAGCTGTTTTTAAGTTAGTTTTAAATTCATTTCTTCTGTAGACATGTTGAGAATCAAGAGCATTTTGCAAAGCACTACTGGTCTTAAATCAGGCATACTTTGTCTCTGAAAACTGAAATCATATCTTTCTTGTTATGAATATGACATCAAATTATATAATAATAAAATCAACATCTTTTAACAGACTGAAAAATGTACAGTCTATTAGTTTCCCAAGACAACATATAATTACTGTATAGAAATCACTTTTAAGTAAATTTAGTTTTGCACATATTTTCATTTATTATGGCAATCTCTTTAAAATGAAAGCCACTTCAGGATCAAACAATGAAGTATGGCGATGGATTTGGAGATCTGTCTTTTCAACTACAAAATCTTTCAAGCTTCAATAGTAGTCATTGTTGTTCTTCCAATAATGTAGTATCAGGTAAACTTTTGTGGTTGTTAGTCGTGAAGTCGTGTCCAACCCATCACTACCTCATGGACAATGTTCTTCCAAGCCTTCCTGCCCTCTACCATCCCCCAGAGTCCATTTAAGCTCACACTGATTGCTTCAGTGACTCCATCCAGCCACCTTATTCTCTGCCATCCCCTTCTTCTTTTGCCCTGAATCATTCCCAGCGTTAGGCTCTTCTCTAGTGAGTCCTTCTTCTCATTAGGTGGCCAAAGTATTTGAGTTTCATCTTCAGGATCTGACCTTCTAAAGAGCAGTCAGGGTTGATCTCCTCTAGGACTGAAGAAATCTGGATTATTTTTGCACCTTTACCTGGTAAGCAGGGCATGAGCTTACTATAACCTCGCAACATACTTTAATGCAAACCTCTCCACTGTATGTACTTTCTGAAGTGATAGATGTGCTATACAAAGGAAAATAAAGGAATTTACTGTTCCCATACAGTAAACATACTAAAACATTATCCCCCACCTCTTGTATTAAAACAATCAATATGCTGCAATTTTTGAAAACTTACTTAAAAATTAAAAAAACTCTGGGGCTTAAATTACTTTAGTATGTTTTATAACATGAGAGCTAGTTTGATATAATAGTTAAAAGGATTGGGCTAGAATTCAGGAGATTGTGAGTTTTAGTCTCATGTCTTGGGCAAAAACTCTGCTGGGCGACATTTGACCAGTCACTCTGTCAATCCTAGGAAAGAGGCAGTGGCAAGTTACTTCTGAAAAAAATCTTAGCATTAAAATTTCAGGAGTCAACATTGACTCAAAGGGACAAAAAAAACCCCATACAAAAATAAATAATACATGGGTAAAAGATAAGAATTAACACTCAGAATTACATCAGCCATCATTGAAACAGAGAAAAAGTAACTCTATACTAGGAATAAGTCCTGTTACTTTAATAGCAAAAGCACTTAGACTTATATACCACTTCACAGGGCTTTACAGCCCTCTGTAAGAGGTTTACAGAGCCAGCATATTGCCCCCAACAATCTGGGCCCTCATTTTGCCAATCTCGGAAGGATGGAATGCTGAATTAAGCTGAACTGCCAAACTGCAGGTGGCTGGCAGTCAGCAGAAGTAGCCTGCACTACTGCATTCCAACCACTGCACCACCACGTCTCTTTAAAGTGATAGATAATATCTGATATATGATCTGATATAACACCTGAAATACTGCAACTAGTTTTGGTCACTACATTACAAAAAAGATGTTGAGACTTTGGAAACAGTGCAGAGAAGAGCAACTAAGACAATTAAAGGCCTGGAGATTAAAACATATTCCTGTATTTGAGGGACTGTCACAAAAAAGTGGGGGTCAAATTATTCTCCAAAGCACCAGAGGGCAGGACAAGAAACAATGGTTGGAAACTAATTAAGAGAGAAGCAACCTGGAATTAAGGAGAGACTTCCTAAGAGTGGGGACAATTAACCAATGGAACAGCTTGCCTTCAGAAATCATGGACGCTCCATCACTGGGTTTTTTTAAGAAGAGACTAGACAGTCATTTATCTGAAATGGTGTTAAGTTCTCCTGCTTGAGCAGGGGGCTGAAGACCTACAAGCTGCCTTTTCTCGTCTCTTCTCTTCTCTTCGCTTCTCGTCTCTTCTCTTCTCTTCTCTTCTCTTCTCTTCTCTTCTCTTCTCTTCTCTTCTCTTCCCTTCCCTTCCCGTCCCTTCTCTTGTGACAAAAATAGGTATTCGTAATAAAACTTCCTTAAGAAACAGTACCATTTTCTTTATCTGTTTGTTATTTTATTTCTTTTTAAAAATGCTTCATTATGTAAATGAGATTAATATTAATACATGTTAAAGCAATTCAGTAATTCATCATAAAATAATAAAAACAATTAACTACAATCAACTAATTATTCTGTTCAATCAATACATATTATCACCAGTAATAATAAAATAGCATAATAAAGAATTTTTAATAGCCACCATCACTCCAGAATTCTTTGAGTTCAATGAGCAATGAAAACAATATAGGGAAGGTTTCAGGAAGGCTTCCCTGAGGAAGACATTGGTCATGTCCCACATGAATGTCACCAAATTTCAGTCAGAAAATTGGTATCTCAGATTCTGTTCTGAGTACAGAAGAATGCATAAAAAAAGGGACTTCTTAAGATCCCCAAGTCATTTAGAGGTCAGCAGCTGTCGGTGAGATGTATATATAAATACTATACAGTCAGATAAAGCCATAGGCTTATTCTCTTTGAGTCAAATTCTACTTTGGATCAATAAAAATCATGGACCAGTAGTTGCAGATCAGAAAAACATCCATGGCTACTCTGTTAGTTCCTCAGTACAATGAGAAATCGAGTGCTAAATGATAAGTATATAATAAACAATGAATATTAAGAAAAACAATATAATATTTTGTGAATCCAAATGTTACATTATGCAATTGGCATTAAAAACTGTCCAAATAAGGGCACATAGAAGACAAGAGTGTTGGCTCATAGGCCTCAGCATTTTAACAGTCTATCTACATCAATGCAATACTTTCATTTTTAATTGATTATGAAATTGTCCTTCAGCATAAAATTCATGGAAAATACAGGAAGGATGGAGTATGGACCATAAGAAATAAAACTCATCTATGAAATGCTCAGTGACTTGGATTAATAGTAAAAAGTAAACAAGATGCAAGGCTGAGAGGTTTCTCATATCCCACTTGAATGTGACTTTGCCTTGTTGTTTGAAAGAGACTGATAGTTCTCCTTATAAGAAAAATTGGTTACTCCCAAAAGGTAAGGGGAAAGGAGCACAGTGGACATTCCTTTTCCAGACTATATTTCTACTGCGTCCTTTCAACTGATGGATGAACTGACCAGTCTAATGTTTGATTGTCAGAGCCATGGCTCTGTTTTGAGCTTTGGAAAAGAATTTTGTCTTTCTTCATAAGTAAGTTTCTGGCATTGAGCTGGAAATGGGCAGAAATAAAAAGTGAAGCTGATCTTCACTCACAAAACCAACAATTAGCATGACAACAATAAGAGCTGACTGGACATGGATACAGTTACTGAATGGGATATTTAAAGGAAACTGAAAGAGAAAAGCCTCCAAAGACAACAGAATGTATTTTGTCTCAAACATTTCCATATATGTTCCTCTTCCTATTCAGGGTATCTGAATCAAATCACAAATCAAAGAAATTTGTCTGAGGTAAAAATCTCATTTCTGAGATCACAGTTTATTTATATCCAGATTCCCTTTTCCCCAAGGAAAGGTAGTTTATAAGTAGAATTGACAGCACTGGTTTGCTTAACATTATTTCATTCCCCATGAAGTCCATGCTCAGATACTCTGTTAATTAATGAGCTAAAAATGAATTATTATAGCAGGTGGCAATAAGGAGAAAGGAGCCAGTCAAATGCTTTATTTTAGTACGTAATGATATACCTTAAATAAATTAGTTGGATAAAAGTAAGGGAAAATGTGGAGAATAGCAATTAATTAGCAAAGGTCACTCCTTGCCTTTCTAAGCAAATTTTCCTGTACTTAAAGTTAGTAAACTGTGGTTGTTGTGGTCCTAAGCAAATAAAAATCAGGAAAACTGTGGTTAGAATCAATGCACTTCCTAACAATCATAGCATAAGTTAACACAATGGAAGGTAAAAATATGAATTTCCACTATTGTGATATATCTTCAAGAAACTGGTTGTTTTTTCAAAGTTTTGTCAGTTAGCAGAGCTAAGATATTGTTTCAAATAACTTTTTCCAAAATACATTTCAGAATGCTCTTCATTTGAACTATGAATGAAATTAGTGCTGTTTGAACTAAGGTTTATTAAATTAATAAGAGGAAGTATAATTTAAAAGACTAGGCAGTACTTTGTAAAATACCTAAAGACTATAAAATCCTTTTTCTTTCAACCTGTTACTATGAGACTAAGCTTTGTTTATAACAAAGGACTGATATCACAGGATGCAAATCATCATGCTGCTGCCTCCTCTATACCAGAGAAGTGATGATGCATTAAAGCCTGACGAAACAGCACCATCAATTTCCTGCCTTTAATATGCATCTTTACCATCAATGAACTCAAAGCATTTTTAATGCAGATAATGAAAACTGGTCCCTGTTTCCTACTCTGCATAGAGGCTATACAAATACAGCCCCAAACCATTTTGTTTATTAGCTCTTTTAAGATAACATCCAATTAACTTAAATGTCCTTTTCTGGCATTTGAACCATATTCATTGTAAACTGAAAAGAAACCAGAAAACTTGGATGGGGAGAAGAGGGGAAGGAAAATTATCACAAGTCAAAAAGCAAATATGCTTTTGATTATAATTTTGCTTCAGAACTTGTTATGCCATCAGAGCATGGTAGAGTATAAATATTCAGCTGTGAGTTAGCATACAGGCAGGAATTTTTAATATAGATTACATTTTTTTAAAGCCAAGATTTTAAACTGGTTGAAAACATCTACAGCATTCAGAAAAATATTGAACTTAATGTTCACTTTAGTCTTTTTGTTTCCTCCCAAGTCCTTTTCTATGATATAAATTCAAAACTGCTTTTAGTTTGGCAATTACTCATCTTGGGCTTTTAGATACTTCAAAAACATAAATTCAAGTGGACACTCGATTTCCAGGGAGCAAATTTCAACAACCTTAAAAAATATTAGCTGAGATCCAATGGAGAGAAATCCTAAGGTCAAAGAGTTGGAAAACTTCTCAGAAATAAGATGCTGAAGAATAATCACATACCATACTAAGAAAAAAATCAGGATAGCTTAGTAAAGTGCTATGGATGTTTACGGAAGCTTTTGACTAAACTAAACATTTTGTTTGATAATGTTATCTAGCTGAGCAGTCTATATCCTAAGATGATTCAATCACTTGCTCTCAACATTCTCACTGCTTTTACATTTTAAGCAAATTCTTCCTGATTAGTTAGGACCAATCCCTTTGATGCTTGTTCAGTCTTCTGGAAAATGGAGCAATCAGCAATACCACTGAAGACTTTTTGAGAGGCCACAGTCTTAGCCAAGTTGGCTTTCCAACAGAAAGCTGGGTAGTTAAAATCTATAGCACCCCTCCCCCCAGTGTTGTTTTCCTTTCCTGGTATTCTTTTATCCTTGAAACAAGATAGGAAGTAGATAGGGCTGAAAGTGACTGTGACTAAATCATCAGTAGCCAACATTTTAAACCATTATGCTTTCAGCAGTTTCTGCCCAAACCTTCCCTGTCAGAATGTGGAGCAAGCTGTTGCTCCCCTCTGAGCACGGAAATGATGGTTTGAATCCATTCTTTCCAAAGCATGGAAATACACACACACACACACACCTGAATATGCACAAAAGATAAAGGATGAGAAAGAACAAGAGAGTGAATATTGGATTTTGCAGACCTCATTACCTGCTGGTTCTGGTACTACCAACATCTATCCCATTCCCTCCATTGGATGGAGTCTCTTGAGGAGAAAAAGGTTATCCATTGCTTCTTTCATCTTTAAATGTTTCTTCATAATAAATGGCCAATGTACCACTAAAGTATTTTTGGAAAGTTCTCCTAATACCTCTTGTCTCAATTTGTCATGTGCCAACTTTTTAGCCAACTTTACTGAAGCATTACATTGAAAGTTCTTTTTGGACTTTCCATTCTGAATAGAAATATATAAACAAAATCAACAGCGACAGGGAGAAAAAATCCTGAATGTTCCACTTACATTAGTGAATGTGATTAAAAGGAAAAAAAACCCTCAAAATTAAATCTTGACCTACCAATTGGAATAGAATAAAGCTAGAAGAGACCTTGGAGGTTTCTAGTCCAGCCCCCTGCTCAAGCAGGAGAAACTACACCATATGCAATTATTAGGCAAGTGAGTATTTTGACCATATCATCATTTATATGCATATTTTCCACCTTCAAGCTGTATAAACTTGAATGCTTATTGGACATAAGCACATCAGGTGATGCGTATTTGTGTAATGAGGGAGGGTGTGGCCTAAGGAGATCAACACACTATATCAAGGTGTGCATAATTATTAGGCAGCTTCTTTTCCTAAGGCAAAATGGGCTAAAAAAGAGATTTAACTGACTCTGAAAAGTCAAAAATTGTAAAAAGTCTTTCAGTGGGATGCAGCACTCTTGAAATTGCTAAGATATTGGGGCATGATCACAGAACCATCAAATGTTTTGTTGCAGTCAACAGGATCGCAAGAAACATGTTGAGAAAAAAAGATGCACATTAACTGCCAAAGATTTGAGAAGAATCAAATATGAAGCTATCAGCAATCCATTATCCTCCAGTGCTGTCATATTCCAGAACTGCAACCTACCTGGAGTGCCCAGAAGTACAAGGTGTTCAATGCTCAGAGACATGGGCAAAGTAAGGAAGGCTGAAACTCAACCACCACTGAACAAGACACATAAATTGAAATGGCAGGATTGGGCCAAGAAATATCTGAAGACAGATTTTTCAAAGGTTTTATGGACTGATGAGATGAGAATGCCTCTTGATGGACCAGATTGATAGGCCTGTGGCTGGATCAGTAATGGGCACTGAGCTCCACTTTGACTCAGACACCAGCAAGGTGGAGGAGGGGTACTGGTATGGGCTGTATTATTAAAGATGAGCTAGTTGAACCTTTTTGCATTGAAGATGGACTCAAAATCAACTCCCAAACCTACTGCCAGTTTTAGAAGAGACTTTCTTCAAGCAGTGGTACAGGAAAAAGTCTGCATCTTTCAAGACCACCATGATTTTTATGCAGGACAATGCTCC
>JANHFL010001127.1:51594-65226 GCA_032468155.1 Oxyrhabdium leporinum | reverse complement strand
TTATTGGGGAATGTGACTTTTGTGGGATGTTTCTAATTTACAATATTATGTGGTGTAATTCCAGTTTGTGTCAGATCTGGAAGTACAACAGATTTTGCCAATTTGATGCTACCTAAATAAAAGAAATTTGTTTTGGAAGATGGACTTTGCATATTTCTTTTTGAATGGGTTTCATCACCTGGAAACCTGACAACAGGCTGATTAGCATGTCTATTGGATATGTTTCAATAGGGAGTTAGCACCTAGTTTGCCTTGCTAGAATTCCCCCAACCCAGCCAAGATAGAGTAGGACTCATTGATCCTTGGATGGGAGTTGACCATCCAAGTTGATATTCCAGAGCAATAGGCCAGTCTGGAAGAGAAAAAAAAGCCCTGGAAGAAGGCAGTGTCAAAGTAATTGTGTTGTCAGGAAAACTGAATGGATAGATCTATGAAGTCATCAGAAATGAAAGTTGAGTTCAGGGAATCTTTACATCTAGACTCAGACATAAGTTTATGTAAGTTCCATTACATGCAATGTTTGTTTTCAAATGATTCTGGAAACCATCTCCCAAATCGATATACACAGAAATGACATGATTTACAGGTAGTCCTCAGCTTACCACTACAATTGAGCCCAAGATTTCTGTTGCTAAGCAAGACAGTTGTTAAATGAATTTTGCCCCATTTTATTGCCTTTCTTGCTACAGTTGTTAAGTGAATCCCTGCAGTTGTTAAGTTAGTAACACAGTTGTTAAGTGAATCTGGCTTTCCCATTGACTTTGGTTGTCAGCAAGTCACAAAGGGTGATCACATGACCTTGGGACACTGCAACAGTCATAAATATGAACCAGTTGCCAAGCACCCAAATTTTGATCTCATAAGTCACTTTTTTCAGTTCTGTTATAACTTTGAACGGCCACTAAATGAACTGTTTTAAGTTGAAGACTACTTGTATATAAGTAAAATTCTACTTAAACATTTCCTGAAGTTTTCCATTTGTTGTGGATGAGAAAACCCAGGAAATATAGGATCTTTTGTAATTTTTCTTTACAAAACTATTAGAACATTTTGTTACAAAACATTATTAGAACATTAATTCTAAACCATCTTCCACAGAAAAGTAAATGGTTTAGAATTAAAGCCTGTTCAAAAGGATTTGAACAAAATGCTTACGAGTGGGTATCTCTGTTCAAAGTTGTGACATCTCACTGGGGTATATGTTTAAGGAAACTTATTTAGGACAGGAGTGAACTTCCAAAATTCTGATGGCTTTCATAAAGTGGATTGAAGCTGGATCCTTTTGTAGCTGTTGTTGTTGGAAATCTTTCCTTATGCTTGTGGTAACAGTAGAAAAATATATTTTCCAATCTGAAGGTCTCATTTTGAGATTGTGCAGGAGATCCAAGATTGCCTATGCTCTGTGAAGTGTTTTTCCTGTGGAAAAATACCCACGTCCCTTCCT
This sequence comes from Oxyrhabdium leporinum, assembly GCA_032468155.1. NCBI lineage: Eukaryota > Metazoa > Chordata > Lepidosauria > Squamata > Cyclocoridae > Oxyrhabdium > Oxyrhabdium leporinum. The sequence goes on along the minus strand of JANHFL010001127.1, from coordinate 63,782 downwards.
ACTTTTCCATGATACCAGTTCTGGGGACTGGGATTATTTATAAATCCAGTAGAAGCAGTGGAAGACTCAGCACTTACAACCATGAAAATGCTCTGTTATTTTTTAAAATCAGAATATATTTATTTCAAAAGGGTGAGAGCTGGAAAAAATTGCTACAACTCTAGGAGATACCAAAACTGTTCATATAGCTAATTCTCAAATAAAAAAACTGAAATAATTTGATTTATGTATGCTTTATGCTGAAGTTCCTGCTAAAACATTTAACCAGAGAGATTAGTTTTCTGGTCTTTGTGACCCAGTTTATCTATTCTTGCATAGTCAAGAATTTTAGGTTAAAATAGGTGTATATATATTTATATTTATATAGGGGTGTGTGTGTGTGTGTATGTTAAAATAGCTGTATTTATATTTATATATGTATAGGTGTGTGTGCGCACGTGTGTGTATGTGTGTGTGTATGTATGTATATATATATATATATCCCACACTTTGGGATTCAGTATTTACAAATATTTTGTATTGCACTATGGCTTGTCCAATAGGTTATAGTCAAATAATTATGGTTTATCATATGGCTTAACATTTGAACTTAAATAGAGAGAAAGACTGTGATAGCATGTGTTTTGGTTACAATTTAGTATTACAAGAACAAACCTTAGGTTGGTATTCTCTGCTTTTCCGCCAGCTTAGATGCGTGGAGCAGCACAAAAACTTCACTCCCTATTTTTCTTAGGTTCTGATTATATGTAGCTGCAGTTAGTCAAAAGACTGGACTTTAAATGATAGTTTTTGAATTGGGTTCTTTTCTTAAACCCTAGTCATGTGTAATTATGGGAGGAAAAAAGAAATGACAGTTTTTGATAGGTGTCTGTGGAGATTCTCAGTCATCCAGGTCATGGTTGTCACAAAGATGCTTTTTCAAAAAGCAAGTGGGCTTACTTTTTTTTCTTCTTTGAAGACATTTTGCTTCTCATCCAAGAAGCTTCTTCAGTTCTGATGTGGTTTTTGAATAGTTTTCTTTCAGGAATCAAAGATGGTTAGACTCCACAGGGAGAGAAATTTTTTTTTTAGCTAAAGCCAAGAAGTTCAATATTCTGTAAACTTCTTCTTTAGATTCTCCTGGCTGCTAAATTGAGATAGAGGGTAAAGGAAGGAAATTTTTTTCTTTGGGATGATCTTGTCAGAGCAATCTATGTGGCCTCAGCTTTGATATCTTTTGATTCCAAATCAAGATATTTTTTTTCCTTGGGTGTTTTCATAGCAATTTTACATCTGATCTAGCTTATTAAAATATGTTGAATAGTTAAATTATTAATTAATGTCATGTTTATAAAATGTAATTCTTGGAGTTACAATCAGAATGTTAATATTAGTGTTAGTATGACAATGATTTCAGAAAGCACAAAATTGCTGTGTGGTACCTAAGAAGATATTTTATATATACCAGGAATTTGGGGGAAAGGTGAAAACAGTGTTAGATTATTCTGACAATGCAGTACATACTGCATATATTCTCTTGAAATCCTTCTTTTTGATGATTATTTTGATTTGGATTTGTAATACAACTATTCCTATGTCCAGAGGGTTTTATGAGAAAACAGAAGCCATTCCTAATCCTGTATTAATTACATATAAAGGCATAAAACTGTGAAAGGTGTTGAGTTGTTATGCATGAACTACAGATGTCTTCTGAAATTTGTAAGGATTTTGCTTTCATTGGTAGCTACAGAAAACAACCTGTGTACCTGGAACTTTTTATGAGATGTAGTTCTAATGTAAAACTATAAATTAAAACAAACTCAGCATCAAGGGAATTATGTTTAGATGCTTTGGTTATGGACACAAGAAAAAATCGGATTTTATCCAAAAATAGAGTTGCGCAAAGATGGGCAAAATGTTAAAGTGAAGGAAAGAAGCTATGTATTATCAAAACAGTTTTTCTTAATTGTAACGTGACTGTTATGTGTTATAATGAAAGCTCAATCATCATCATGCTGAATGAAGTAACATTGGAGCTTTTAAACTGTAGTACTTGAGAAAATAATGGAGAATACCTTAGACTGCAAGAATAGATCATTTAGTACTAGATGTAAACCAGGCTGCTTTCTGGACACACTAATAAAGAAGCTAAAGCTTAAATATTTGCAGACACAATACAGTTTAAGAGTTATTTGAAAAGAATCTGAGGCTTGGAAAATGGAAGCCAATTGAAAAAGGTGCTAATAGAAGACCAGATGCTAGGCACTGATAACACAAACAGAAGCTTACAAGAACTTAAATAAGCAATTCCTGGAAATATGCTATGCATCAAATCACAAAGAGTTGGAAGTGACTAAGGGACTGAACAACAATGAGTGTCTAGGCAGCTAAAATCCAGATACTTAGTAGATAGAAATAAAGATTCTAACTCTTGACTGCCACGTGTCTCCCTAATTTGAGTACCCCAGATATAACTACCTTGTCCACAAAGCGACCTTGTTGCAACAGGTGGTAATATGATATATTTTTCTGCACTTAAAAAAAAAGACATTTTAAAAATATGATAGATCTCAGAGTTAATAATGAGAAAAATTGTGAGGATCCGAAATCTGGCATGCTTCATAATTTGCTCTACCCCTGCAGTCTTTGATCTGTAGCAATTAAGTTATGGTCTACCAGATGTTAGGCGATTTCTTATGTTCTCCCTAATTCGTTTTTATAGTTTCAAACAAGTTTGTCAGGGTAATGATGATTTAATACCTGACCGGCTGCTGTAATGTAATGCTGTAATTTGTAATGATGCTACAATGATGATGCAATAGTAGTTATAAGTCAGCAGGGTTATTTGACTGCTACCACTTTAAGAGGCTGTGTTATAAGAGAGGCCCTGTTGGGGCATATCTCTCTCTCCGTATGTACTTCCATGCTGTAAATTACTGATTGCTGTTTATTCAAGGCCTGTCTCAAAGTACTTGTATGTATATATGCTTTTGTAGGGATAAAACCACTATATTTAAATACAAATCTGTTACTGTATTTGCTCCTGGGTTGTCTCATCTACTCGCATTGACAGGTTATGGGCCCAGTTCAGAGAGAAAGCCAGAGTGACTAGAGAAACCTGAAAGAAGAGAAACCCAGTGAGAGCACTTGTTCTAGAGTCAGAGTGGCTGTATACTGTGGTTTGTTAGTAGTTAGTGCTTGTAATGGAAACAAGCAACATGGATTCCATCGATGTAATGGGAGGAGGTTTTGCGGTGTCTCGGCTGAATGAGAAAAACTACCTCTCCTGGAGTGTAAAGATGATGTACCTGAGAAGGAAGGAGTTGTGGACGATAGTTACTGATCCACCAGCAGTCCTGGATGATGGTGACTAGAAAAGAAATGAAAAGGCATTAGCCACCATAATTCTGGCTTTGGAGGACAGTCATCTGATACACATGAGGGGTCTCCAGTCTGCAAAAGAGTGCTGGGAGGTGTTGGGCAGTGTGTATGTTAGAGAGACTGTGGGCAGTAAAGTGTTGCTGACAAGGAGACTGTATAAAGCACAACTGAAGCCGGCGGAAAGCATGTCCTCACATCTGCAGGCTATGAGAAGGACATTCCTGGAGTTAGAGGAAAGAGGAATGGCATTTACTGAGGCACACAAGGTATATGTGGTGCTCAGTTCGTTGGATACTTCATGGGACGTTCTTGTGACTAGCCTAGAGTCCATGCAAGAGAGGAACTTAACCATGATGTATTTGACTGGCCGATTGTTGGAAGAAGAACAGAAACAGCTTGAAAGGAGACCAGGAAAAGGAGGAAACACTGAGCACAAGCCAACCTCTGCAACATCCCAGGTTGCCGGCAGAGCAGCTGGGACTGTTTGCACAGTGAAGCAGTGCTACACGTGTGGTTCTACAGAGCACCTCCAGAGACACTGCCCTGAGAGGAGAAACAGAGGAGCAACGAGACAGGGGCATAGGGCTACTCAACACATGAGGAGTGGTTATTCATTGTTGGCATTTTCCCTGGTGGCAACAGCGTTTGAAAAAACACTTGGGTGTTGGACAGTGGAGCGAGTCAGCACATTGCTAATAATCCATGAACATTTTCTGGCTTGCGACCAGGTAAGCAAACATTTGTTAGTTTGGCTAATGGTCAATGAACTGCTGTTAAAGAGGAAGGTAAAGTCTATATGCCTGAGATAGGAAAAACATTAGAAAATGTCCTATATGTACCTGAATTGGATCATAATCTGTTGAGTATTTCCAGGTTATATAGCCAAGCATATGAAATACTGTTTTCAGGAGGACAGTACTCCCTCAGGAAAGGTGGAAGAATTTGAGCATGAGGGGTTAAGAAAGATGGTCTGTACATTCTAGGAAAACAGGAGCATCATTGTGTATGAACATTTAGGAACACTCACATACATGACAACTGTATACATTTATGGCACAGGAGATTGGAGCATGAGAGGTGCAGAGTACTGCAGAAGATGCCAGACCTAGCTGAGGGGTGTAAGCCAAAGCCAAAGCCGTGCAAGATGTACTTACATTGCGCTGTTTATAAGGAAGCAAAATGCAGTGTGTATCCTATGAGTAGGAAAAACTCAAGGCAAACAAACAGAGTTATATCTAGGAGACCTGAAAGGTGGTAATAAAAGTATACCTCCTGAATGGTTCACTGCAAGTGGGTTAGAATATATAGTATTCTTAAGGAACCCCATAAGTACCAAGAGATATGGACATGGTCATTGCCTAAGGAAAAATGGAGGAAGCCAAAGTTAAAGAGAATGTCAGAAGTCAAACAGAAAAACCAGACTGAACTGGATAGAGAAAGTGAAGGTGTTCAACCAAGAGATGGTAAGCAGGATATAATGACAATTAATGAGACAGATTGTACAGAGCCATTAGAAAATGAAATTAGGAGCAGTTCCAGCAGCAGCAGTAGTAATGGTACTAGTAGTGTTTGTAGCAGTGAGAGTAAAAACAAAGCAGGAGGCATGAACACAATAGAGATAGAAAGTATCATGAATATGTTAAAGCATTCAGCTGTTCAGCTTTAAAGGGGAGGAGTGGCAAGGAAATACTTTAAGAGCTGACCAGCTGCTATGATGATGTAATGATGATGTAATGCTGGAAATGAGTCAGCAAGATTATTGGGCTGATATCACTTTAAGGGCCTGTAATAAGAAAAAACCAGGTTGGGGCGTATCTCTCTCTCCCTGTGTGCTTCCATGCTGTAAATGACTGATTGCTGTTTGTTTGAGGTCTGACTAAAGAAGGTGTATGTTTATATTCTTTGTAGATAAGCCCAGAGGCGGGCTGCTCTTGCTTAAGCAAGAGGTTTGCTGGTCACGCACGCGCATTCGCGACCATGTCGCAGCCCACCCCTGGATAAGCCATTATTTAAAGACAAACCTCTGGTTGTCTCACATAGTCACACTGTGCACACTCTGACATTTTAATTTAAGTTAAACAAATACAGTTCAAGATTATAAAACTGGATATCTTCCTGCCTTGTGATAGCTTTAAATGTGCACATTAAGACAAAGACAACTTTTTAAGGAATGGATTTTGGGGGGGATAACTGTAAATCCCACTTAAAAAAGCAATGGCCAAACAAAGTCCAATTTGATATGGTGCTATTTATGAGATAACACATGAACTAGATGCAAAAAATTGACTGCACAACTATATAAACTTAAATTTAATGGACAATAATGTAGGCTGCAATATTTCTAAAATAACTAGGATATACTGTTCTTTTAAAATTACTTCTCTATTTTCATAATCCCATTCCAGCTATGTGAAGATGTGAAGAGTTTGAATTGTACTGAACCAGATAAGTGTATACTTATAGATCAACATGTGAAAAGGTTTCACTTTTCCTTCGCAACTTTTAACAGCTACCCATTACACATAAAAACTAAACAGCCCAAAAAGTAGATTTGGTTTAAACAGCAAAATGTCAATACTTAAAAATAAATAAAAGAAAAACAAAAGAAAAAGAAAACTGTTTTGTTCATAATGATCCAGAAACTTTTGCACATAGGGTTTTTTTTTTACTCACAGAAGCCTTTGGATTTGGCAAAATGCTATTGCAAAATAGGCAATGTCTGAAAATGTTCATCTTCACTCTTGCAGTTACCTATCTTCCCTGAAAGAAATGCTTCCTGAAACATTGGGAACCAATCCTTTACACATTTTTTTCAACCTTGAAGTGCAAATATATTTAAGGAACTGATACTGATCACTCAGTATTTTATTGTTACCACGGCACATATCTGAATGGAGTAATACTGAGTAGAGTAATACTTGATGTTAACAAGATTAGGATTCTCTTCTTAGCCCACTAAGAAAAAAATTAATAGGGAAAATAGTGTTCTTTTTAAATAACATTATTTAAGAGTTACCAATATTTTCTCTCTTACTAGAGGTTAATAGCAGTGACACAAAAAAAGACAACAGTGTTCTAAATCAGTATCATTAAGATTTTTAATAATCTCAAATAAAATAACACAATGAACACAAACAAAAAAAGGGAAATAGAACACAATAGCAAAAGGGCAGCACTGAACATGTTTTCTGTGATGCAAAAAGACCATAAGCTTTAAGAAGCTCAGGATGACATTCCCTATATAAAATGGTTGTACTTACTTTGTATTTCACAATCTACACAGTGAGAATTTCCTCTGATGTTTCTTATTGACTGAAGAGCCATGACCTCATTCTGACTTGTCAGTCGGGACTGTAATATTTTAAGAAATATACAAACAATAAGGCCCAAAGCAAATGCAGTCATAACAGCATTGTCTGCTGGTGATAAAGAATTCAAACAGAAGTGGAATGATCACAGCATTTGATGCCTTTAGTTACTGGAATGGGACAATTCACGATAGTCAACTCACTGCAGCCAACTCACTATAGCCAACTTGCTGCGGGACAACTCACCATGGATAACTCACCGCAAAACAATTTAATAATTCAATTTAATTATTTAAAATAAATAAAAATATTTTATTTTTTGTCATTCACATTTCATTCTGTCCCTCCTTTTGCATCCTTTCTTTAATGATTTTGTTCCACCATTTCTTTGATATTAGTGTAACTCTTGTCCTGCAGCAAGTTATCCCATGGACAGATGTGGCAAGTTGGCCCTGGTGAGTTGTCATAGACCCTTTAGTTAACTTCTCAGAGAGTTGATCCCTTAGCATCTTTAACTACTTCAATTCAGTATCTGAGAAGAAGAGCTTACAATTTTCACCATGTTACTGAGAGCTTAAGCTTTTCTCAAAGCATTGGAGCATATAGTGAATAGGATACTCAGAATCCAACTGGAGTTATCAGAGGTAAAGTAATTTCAATATTGAAGGATGATATTATTAATACACATATCAAACAGAGAACAACCGATTATCATACAGAAATTCTGAAAAACGAAAATAATTTCTCAAAGTCCCATGTTTCTTTGCAGAAAAATCTGGAAAAAAATAATGCAGTGGCAAGCAAATATCAGAGTTGAGCCAATGGCTTGCTTAAAAAGCCCCTCTACTCTGGTTTGATCTGGAGATAGAACTTGTATGAAGTGAGACTTTCTCTTATACTCTATATTAGGTGAATCCTAAGATTTAGTATAGGAACTCCTGGCAATGGATTTGAAGAGAATCACATAATACTTTATATAACTAGATATAATATGGTAGATCAATTTTTCCCCATCTGTCCCATCTCCCCTTTTTAACAAATGTTAAATTGTTGTTACATATTCATGCTATTTTTATGATCACATCATTTAGTAGCTATTATATTTATTGTTCCTGCTAATACAATTTAACTTTTTTTGTTTATAATCCTAAACTTTCTAAGTTGTTTTACATTACTTAATAGCAATAGCATTAGACTTATATACTGCTCCATAGTGCTTTACAGGACTCTCTGAGCAATTTACAGTGTCAGCATATTGCCCTCAACAATCCGGGTCTTCATTTTAGCGACCTCATTATAATAAAAGGCTGAGTTAACCTTGAGCCTCACAGGACTGAACTCCTGGCTGTGGGCAGATTTATCCTGCAATCCTGCATTCTAACCACTGTTCCACTGTGGCTCTTAATGTATTTAGTCTTAACAAAGTTCACCTAGTTAATGTATATTTCATATAATATAAATTCCGAAGACATATACCCAAGCCTAACTGAATTTATTCATGATTAAGTTTCACTGGGAAAAACTGAACAAATTAAGTCACATACATATAAGTAACTATGCGTACTTCAAAAGAATGTGATATGTAAGAATTTTGAATAAATAAAAACAATCGTAATAATTTAGTCAATGGTTCATCCCAAATGTATTCTGGAATATATAATTATAAGGAAAATGAAAAAAAGAAAAGGAAGAACTTATTAAAAAAGCAGATGACATGTTGCACAATAGGGAAAAATATACATTAATTTGAGTTTTAGATGCTAAGAAAGTGATTCCTTTATATCAGGGGTGTCAAATTCACATCATCATGGCGGCATCATGTGACGTAGCGGGACTTTCCCCCCCTTTGCTAAACCGGGTGTGGGCGTGGCCAGCATGTGATGCATCCGGCCCATGGGCCGGGAGTTTGACAGCCCTGCTTTATATTATCAGTGTTGTGCATCTAACCTTATTTTTGCTGCTTTCACAAGATTGTAGGCTGGCCAGAATCTGACTCTCTATTGCTTGGACCCAGGCATCTCTTTCTTCATATGTTGTAGCTTCAAAGTGCCATGTCTGGCCAGTAAGGGACACAATGGTAAATTCAAAATTTTCTTCTTGCTCTGAAAATGAATTGAGAAGTAAGTAAGAGGAAGGGAGAAGATTGATTTGATTGAATTCTCAAAGTTAAGTAAACTATTATTTCATAATTAGCAACTGTGCAAAAAAGATACAGCAGGAACAAGGAACTTTTCTGCCACAACTCTTTCTCCAGGTTTTTAAAAATAAACAGTAATCTTTAAAGATATGATTAGGAATGGAAAAGTAGTTGTGAAAAATCTCTTTAAACCTGATATTTTGCTGTCTTCTGTAATATGCCTCCTTGAGGGTAACTGCTGCTTTTCTTTTAGAGGGGGAATATAGCTTAATCAACTACTGATTGTTAATTTTTAGAAAGGAGTACAAAGATTTTTACACCTTCCAATTTTTCTCTGCTGCTTTTGACTTAAAATATTAAGAGATAAGAACCGTAATTGTAATTCAAAGAAATAACATTTCAGAATTCACATTTCCTTTGTAACTGTGACTGTATATTTTTGCACATTTAGTATATAGCAAATATTGTCATATTTATATTAAATGAAAGGAAGCATTCTTAAAGAATTCTGAATGCCTATTCCAGGGGTCCTCAAACTTTTTAAACAGGGGGCCAATCCATGATCCCTCAGACTGTTCGGGGGCCGGACTATAGGGTTAGGGCTAGGTCTCTCTCTCTGTCTCTTTCTGTCTCTGTCTCTCTCTGTGAGTGTGTCTCTGTCTCTCAGTCTCTCTCCCTGTCTCTCTCTCTCTCTCTCTTTCTCTCTCTGTCTGTGTCTCTCTCTCTCTGTGTCGCTGTCTCTCTCTTGCTGTCTCTCTGTCTCTGCCTCTCTCTGTGAGTGTGTCTCTGCCTCTCAGTCTCTCTCTCTCTTTCTCTCTCTGTCTGTGTCTCTCTCTCTCTGTGTCGCTCTCTCTCTCTCTGTCTCTCTTTTTCTCTCTGTGTGTCTTTCACTCTGTATTTCTCTCTCTGTGTCTCTTTCTTCATCTCTTCATCTCTGTCTCTGTCTCTCTCTCTCTGTCTCTCTCTCACTGAATGCTGCCTGACAGTCTGCAGCAGGAAATGGTGGGTGGCTTCTTCTGCCCTTTGTTGGTGCTGGACACACCTTGGTTGCTTGGGGAGATGTGCAACCTGCTTTCCACTCTGAGACACTGGCCTGACCCGCGCCGTGGCCAATTCCGCTGTTTCTGTTGCCAAGGTTGAGTGAGGCAGAGCCACATTGTGGCTCTACGTTGTAATGGACTCCAGGACCCCATCTCCCCCATTGTGAAGTGCACTAAATTTCATTGTGCTGCGCAAGGCACTGCAAGAGCAGTGGACAGGCCATAGAAGTGGCAACAGAAGCGGCATTAGCCACGGCACTGGGTCAGAGATCAGGTCGCGCACCTCCCTGAGCAACCGAGGTGCACCCAGCACCAACCAGGGCTGGAAGAAGTACCTATGAGACTCAGCAAGAGATGAGGCACCGGAGAATCTGCCCCAGATGCTTCTCTCTGCCGTAGTGCTTCCTGGACACAGCTTACAGCTCCAAGCATGAAGCAGTGGGAGGTGAGGGCTGCCTTGGACACAAATGCACTGCATTAAAGGCGGAATGCTGTTGCTGTGAAAAGGCAACTAGGGGGGCACTTCGCTTCCACACTAAGGCTCCGGTCATCGCCATGGCTGCTTTGGACCGCCTGCGCCACCCACCTTGCCACAACAGCGTCATTACCTTGCTCTGGTTGGTGGGGGCTGTGCTACTCCTTGAACCACTTCTTGTACCACCCTCTAGGGTGGAGATTTCCAGCCCCACCACAACCTGCCCGGCCAGTCCCCGGAAGGCAGGTGCACCCAGGTGGAGGAACTGCTCCAGGATGACCAATGGGCCAGTCGTGTGACTAGAACTCTGGAATATGGAACCAACTTCCCCACTAATGTCAGCAGGCCACCTTCAGTCTGCCTATCTTCTTATGATGCGCAGGCCGGATAAATTGCTTTGGCGGGGCATATCCGGCCTGGGGGCTGTAGTTTGAGGACCTCTGGCCTATTCTGTCAGATACATGTAGCTATCAAAGTATTATACATGTAACTATCAAAGTATTCCAATAACCTATTTTAAAAGATGCAATAAGAACTGCATATTCTCAAATAAAAATAAACTATAAACTCATTCCCCATTTATTGCATTATATTTCATGGTAATGGTTGAAAGGTACTTTTTGTATTTCAGTGGGTGAAACTGCACGCAGAATGTGGCAGCTGATCAACTTTGAATGAGGATCCATCTTGAACAAGTACCTTGCTTACAAAGTAAGCTAAAAGGGAACCCAAGCAGAGAAGAACAAACAATAATGGAGCAGGCAAAACATTTAGGGGATACACATAACCACATTTTATAACTCAAAGGCACTGCTTCTGAAGAAGGAGAATACTCAAAATTAATGAACTATTGAATGAATGGAAATAACTTTTTAATAAAAAATAATGCTGAGCATGAGTAAAATTATTTCTTCCAATCAAAAGTAAAATGGCACCAGGTGTATCCCGCATATACTTAAACCATGTCTCTCTTGTATTGTCCACAAGTTATCAAGGATAAAATAAAACAGGATAACAGAGTTGGAATTCAAGCAGGAGTCTCTATACCATTTTTGATAAATGGTTCTTAAAAGCCTCCAGTATTGGAGCACCCATAACTTCTGAAGGCAAGTTGTTCCACTGGTTGATTGTTCTTAATGTCTTAATGTCAGGAAGCTTCTCAGTTATAGGTTGCTTTTCTCTTTGTTTAGTTTCCACCCATTGCTTCCTGTCCTGCCTTCTGGTTTTTGAAAAGAACATGGCTGAATTTTCTTACGGTTATTCCCTGGGTGTGTGGATTGGGAAGTGGGTTGGGGCATGGGGGAGAGGAAGGGAGAGAAAGAAAGAGAGTGAAAGAGAGTGAAAGAGAGAGATGAGAGAGAAAGAGAGAGAGAGAAAGAGATGAGAGAGAGAAAGAGAGATGAGCGAGAGGGAGGGAGAAGGAGATAGAGAGAGAGAGGGAGAAAGAGAAAGAGAGATGGGAGAGAGGGAGGGAGGGAGGGAGAGGGAGAGAGAGAGAGAGAGAGAGAAAGACATAGAGAGAGAAAGAGTGTGAGAGAGAAAGAGAGGTGAGAGAAAGAGAGATGAGAGAGGGAGAGAGGGAGAGGGAGGGAGAAAAAGAGACATACAGAGAAAGAGAAATGAGAGAAAGAGAGAGATGAGAGGGAGAGAGGGAGAGAGGGAGAGGGAGATAGAGATAGAGATGGGAGAGAGGGACAGAGGGAGGGAGAAAGAGAGGGTGGGAGAGAGAGAGGGAGAGATACCTGTTTCCCATAGAAAAGAAAACACGGGGAGCCACAAAACCTGGGTAGGCGTGGCTTGGGGGGAGTCATGTGACTGGGTGGGAGTGAGTGACATCAAGTTGGCCACGCCCACCCAGGTTTTGTGGC
>JANHFL010001127.1:25222-39536 GCA_032468155.1 Oxyrhabdium leporinum | reverse complement strand
GTGTGTGTGTGTGTGTGTGTGTGTGTGTGTGTGTGAGAGAGAGAGAGAGAGAGAGAGAGAGAGAGAGAGAGAGGGAGGGAGGCAAGGAGGGAGGGAGAGAAGGAGCGAGAGAGAGAGAGAGAGCACATTGCCACCAGTACTGGATGATTTTGGGGATGTGTGATCCCAAGGAAAGAACTATCGGCAGGAAAATTGGGGGGGGTTGTAAAGGAGGAAGCCATGGAGCTCGTGCAGGGCAGCACAACCCCTGGTGAAGGTGGCCCTGGTAGGCAGCTGGGGAGGTGCTCCAGATATCTGGGCTGAGTTGCCTGGTTCTTGCTGGCTCAGCTGATCCACAGGCCATAATTAAGGGGCCGAACCTGCATGAAGTGACTGGGAAAGGGAAGGGCTGCCTCCTGTGCTGGCTTCGCCCACCCCTTTCACTAGGGCATATTTTTGGGGTAGGCCTTATATTAGGTTCATCCAAAAAAATCAGGCTAGGCCTTACTTTCAGGATAGGTCGCATTTTTGGGGAAACATGGTATTCCTAAGCAGATAACTACTTAGGGATAAGAAAGGGATTAACTATGTTGGCCAGCATTCTATCTCTATCAAGCTGTCACTGGCGCAGTCTCTGGCTCATGGAACCTGGCCTCTCCCTCATGTTTCCTATTTCCTGCACTGAGTAGATTTAGCCCTCCTGGCAGCTCCTCCTCTACTTCAGTGCTTTTCTTTGGGTTGTATCCTCCTCTGCTTCAGATGATGTGTTCTGAGCATCCCAGGAACAATAATAAAGCTTCAGTGGTGCAAAACTATCTGGCTTATCTAAGGATCCCTAGCCATCTATTCTTCTTCCAATTATTCCTCTTATTCTTTCACAAGTCCCTTATCTTTCCACAAGTCCCTTATCTTTCCACAAGTCCCTCATTTCCAGCTCAGCAATTTTATGAAAAAAATTCTTCCAATTGGAAACTTCCTACTTTCATCTTCTACTTAATTATATTATCAGGTAACAAGAAAATGATATTGTTTCGATTCCTGAACAGCTACATGACAACATACTAAAGAAACAAAGATCACAGCAGACTATCACAGAATGACTCATATACAAATATTCTAAATTAATGAATGCAGCATGCTGTTTCAAACACTTTCTCAGCAATCACCAGTCTCTCTGCCTTACCTGTATTTTTATTTTTAACTAAATAAAACATATTTAAATATATAAATATAGACATGTGGAAAATTGGTTTCTAAACAGAAATGCCACACATATTTATATTTTTAAATATAAAACTGGTGGGTGGCTGTATTCCATTTGAAAGTGTCCAGCTCCCCAAAATAAAAAAGAAGAGTAAATTCCAAGGGCAGACAGCATTGTAGGGGAGGGAGAGCAATTATATTAGCTTGCATGCTAGTAAACAGCCTTGTATATTATTGCAGATATGATCTGAACAATCAAACCTGATGAACATTTGCGTTAACACCAATGATATTCATTTAACATTCTAAATGTAAATACCAGCCAGAAAAAGTTGTCTCTCCATGACTTACAGCTTTATTTAATGGCTCATAAGTGATCATCTTTCACAGAAAAATTCTCTTGTTTTCAGAATCTTTAAGTTATTCTAAAGTTTACCAACTCTTTCTAGCAAGGGTAGGAAGCACAGAAAATCTAATATGCCATCCATAACCATTCTCCTAGCCAACTAAATGTAATTCTCATATATATATATATATTTTTCAATCCAATTATTATTGAATAAAAGTTAGCTAAAACTTTAAATTGTATACTCTATCAACATTTCTGAAATATTATTTCCATTATTATGGAAATAGCTTATGAAATGTTATAGGAATATCTTAAACATTATTAAACATTGTATCATTTGATTTAAATTAGGCAGAAACAAGATAAGGTTCAAAAATTGACTAGGAGTTTAGATACTTTAAATGACTAATATGTCCATTTTTTTTTACCTGAAGCCCTCTCCAAAGCAGTTTGGCTATTAAGCAAAATCTAAAGGAAGATAATCAATTCCAACTAAAAAGCACTTATCCTGGAATGACTATGCGTAAGACACTTCAAGCTGCTGGCTAGCTGCCAAAACCAGACAACCGCTATCAATGTTTCTGACTATCACAAGAGCACAAGGGGCCATGCATAATTGACTAGAAGATGGGCTAAAACTGTGCCCAATCAGTATGTGATCAAAAACCCGTGGAATATTCAGCGCCACTTGATTACACGGAGGCACATCCTTTCACTCTCCTCATGAAATCTCTTCAAGGTCCAGAGTACTGTAATAAGATCATTACTGTCAAGCGATACGAATCACAGGGAATGAGTCTTGGGATAGAAAGTCATACTTCACAAGCTTCTCTGGCCTTTTTTATTTTATTTTACTGTATACTGAGGCAGCAAGATGATGAGGTGACAGATAATGATCACATCAGTGTGTGGCAACTAAAGAAGTACTTTTAAGGGGGAAAAAACCCAAATTGGTTAAAAAACACCCCTCAATCTCATTTTACTTTATTAATAAAAAATTAATAGATGTAAACTGTGCTCACAATATCAGTTGATTTCTTGATATTAATCTGATAAAACTGTTGTTACAATATGTTTACTTTATTACCTGCTTGCAAAAAAAAAAAGTTTTCTACTCACAAAAGTTTAATTATTCTGAGAAGGGAAAAGAGAGTAGTGAACAGAAGACATTGTTGAAACTATTTCATTTCCTTAATGTATATAGTGCATTTAGCTCATTGATCATACATTATGCTAAATATGTAGTGCAAAAGGTGGAATAATGGAAAGACTAGACTAATAAACCCTATTATTAAACCCGGCTATCCCAAACATGATAGAAAGTGCTGCCGTTGATTTCAATGTGACAAACAAGCAATTTAAAAGAATAATTATTCATCACTAATAATATAATGATTTTGCATGAGGCAAAATGATTGGGGGCATGAAATAAATACCAAAATAGTTTTAAAAAAAATATGTTTGCCCTCTATTGTCAAAATTATACATGCTTCTTCTCCATTAAGTTCTTCCCCCAATAAAAAGAAGTTCTGTTTTTAAAGTCCTACAATAAGCAACAATACTTTTCAGATACTTTACAATATTATTGTTTTAAAATGGAAAAATCCAGTTTTCCAGAAATTCAAATCCTGAACAGTTTAATTGAAAAGATTACAAACCAGTCAAGCAAAACAAATTTTATGTGATTTCTATTGGCTGCTTGCACTCAGAATGAAATGATTTTTCTGATATTTTACCACAAGTTTACCACAAACAACTAGTACATTGAATATTTTTGAGAAATAAACCAGAGCAGTATTTACTAAAAATAAATGAGATATCAACAATAAAACTTTATAATATGCTTAGAAGACTTTTTGTAAGAACTACCCTAAGAATCATTATTTCAATCTTTGCAAATATATTTCTGTCTTTCCTCCATTATTCCCAATAGGATATCAGCAAGTTCCTAGTACACACTAGCAATTACCTACAGATACACCTTTGTGCTGAAAGATTCCTGATAATGCACTCTGTGTAACACAAATCAATTTATCTTAATATTTGTTCTTCCAAGAATATACTTTCTTCTTTAGTACCAGGAAACTCTTCCTTCCAATGGGAAGGAAGTCATAACTTGCAACCTCTCCTGACCTGAAGTTAATAGAATTGAAAGAGTAGAAGGCGACTCTCAGTTTATTTAGTCGGTTAAAATAACAGATGCATTTCTCCTCCCTTGTTTTCTGTTCTTCAGCATCAATATAATAGTCTTTCATTGGTAAACCTTTTATGCCAGCTAGTTGGTAACAAGTGACTCTGAAGATTTCCTAAGGTGAGTTCATATTAAATCGTATTATTTTCTATTCTACTGTTCCCAGAGTGAAAAATCAATATATGGTATACTGCAAATAAATCAAAGGTACACTACATTTTATGAAGTGTACTTCAAAAATGATAATATAAACAAAAACTATACTAACTCATGAAACCATCTTATAATTGGCCTTTTAAATGAGAGCTTTTAAATGAGAATTCTTTATTGGCCACACGAGGAATTTGTTTCCGGTGCATATGTTCTCAGTCTACATACAAACATACAGTGTACATACAAACATAAGCTCTCAGTGTACATACAAATAATAAAGTGATAAATCGTAAGATACAAACAACAAAGTGAAAAATCGTAAGATACTAATAGAAGAAGGTGATAGGAAAGAGGAGAAGGATAATAGCAATACAGCCCTACTACATCGGTAAATATCTTTAGGCATAAGATAGTGCTGTGGGAATTAGGTGTTTAGCAGGGTGATGGCATGGGGGAAGAACTATCTTTGTGTCTAGTTGTTTTGGCATGCAATTCCCTATAGTGGTGTCCTGAGGGGAGGAGTTGAATCAGTTTATATGGGTGGTGGTGGTGTGTCTGTAGATATTTTCACAACCCTCTTTCTGGCTCGTGCAATATACAGGTCCTCAATGGAAGGCAAGATGATTGCCAATTGTTTTTTTCTGCAGTCCTAACTCTCTGTTGAAGTCGGTACCTGTCCTGTTTCATTGTTATGCCAAATCAGTTATAGAAGTACAAATGACAGATTCAATAATTCCTCTGTTGAACTGTATCAGCAGCTCCTTGCGCAATCTGAGCTTTCTGAGTTGACCCAGGAGGAACATTTTTTGTGATACCTTTTTAAGACTTTTTTAACAGATGAGTTGGAAAAGATGTTTTGGACTTTTGCAAGGTCCACTCATGTTTATGTGATTTTTAAAATAGAGTGAATCCACACACCCCTCCCGCGAATATCTGGCTGCTTTAACAGACAACAAAATGATAAGTGTAAAAGCTGCAATACAATAACATATTCATTTCTTTGTTTCATTGATTGATTTCTAAGCCACTAAAGTTAGACAACTCTCAAAGATAAAGATAACTTTACAGGACACCAAAGTATAGCACATTATAGATAGTCACATTAAAAATAAATGATAAGTTGGACATGTTAGTGGCTTATAGTAAGTTTAGATAGAAAATAAAAGGTAAACGCAGGAAGTCTAGAAAAAGGACTATAGTTTCTAAAGTAAAAGTAAAATTAAGCAAGACTGGCTAGAGAAAGCAAGATTACACCTAATTGATTAAGTATTGTCAAGCTACTCTTCTGAAGAGAAGAACAGGATAAAAATCCAACAAATAAAATAATGATATTTCAGCCAAATTCCAAGCATCTGTTTTTTATAGTGACAATATTCTTGCTTCTTTTAAACCTTTCTGCAGTGAGCCCCATTAAGCTATTTTAAATTATACTACTAGCATGACTGAAATGCCTTTAATAAAGAGGACCATGACAGCCATTATAAGAAAGCCTTTCTCTGCTATTGATCTCCAAAGAATCATCTGCCAAACTACATAATACATTTCATTAGTTCTAAGGAATAAAAACAAAATCTACTTTCATAAGTCACCAATAAGTGCTGTAACCAGGTTCCTGTAGGTTCTAAAGCCCCTCTTCCAATTCCTGTCTGAAGATCTGCAGAGAACTACTTCTTATGCCATAACTCAACTTAAGCACAGTGCACCACATAAAGATAAAAATCGAATCTGGGGACTTATACTTTGAACACATAAAGTTAGTCCTTTGGACTGATAGGTTTATGTCAAGTTTTGCTTTTAGAAAATGCTGTAACCATTACTTAGTACATTACAAAAGAATCTTGATTCTCACATTCTAATAGACATCAATACTGATTCATTTGCCCAATCCTGAAAAGGCGTTTATTTGTGTCTTCTAAATGCAATTTAAAATATTAAATCATTGTAATCTCTGTATTGCCTCAAATGCACTTTCTACTGCACCAAATGAAAAAAAATATCAATCATAGAAAAATTTGCAAAATAAAGTCTGTTTCCAGTCGCAAAATTGACATCGCCCCACTTTATTTATGAAAATAGATATGGAAGTAGCTTTAATTTTTAAAGATTATAGATGAAAGTATCCAGTTCCATTTAGAAGCTGGTTGTTTCTTTAAAAAATGCAGGGAGGACAACATTTGTTGTTGTTGCTGTTGCCCCGGGACATAATGGCAGGCAAGTAGCATGATAAGCAAAATCAAGCCAAATTCAAATGTAAATAAAAATTCCTCCATCACTTAAGACATACTAGCATAAAAAGTGAGCTTCAGTAATAACATAAAATAAATACCTTCAGCAGTTCCTGAGATACCTTCAGCTTTAACATTGCTAGTGCTTTTCTTCCTTCGATGCTTTTTTCTGTTTGCATGAGGGGAAGGCGGTGGGTCCAGTTTAGGACTAGTGTTACTAGATATACTTGGACTGGAACCCAGAGAATCTCCCAAACCAGTATCTGTAATTGGAGACAAGAAACCATGAGAAAACATGAAGCATGAAATATCCTCACCTGCTTAACAGTAAACAGCAAGTGCTGTGTTTAATGAAGATTAAATTAGGAATAATTAAATGCTCATAAAAATTATTAATGCTTTTAAATAAAAAAGAAAAGAACAATAAAGAACAATAAAAAGAGGGGGGAAACAATGTGTTTATGTGTTTCTTTGTGTGGAGGAGTATGTTGCTGACTCTGGATGTAAGCCAAACCACGCCACTAAAACTCCAGACATACTCGTACTACACACTCTGAGTTCCAATGGTGAACACAATGAACAGATTACTACCCTTTTATACTACTACCTATAGGGACAAACGACACAAAAAAGGACTTGAAAACAATATTGAGTGATTACGAGCAGCTAGGCAAGAAAGTTAAGGAGTTAGGTGCACAAGTAATTTTTTCATCTGTACTGCCAATGAAAGGTCAGCACCCAATAAGAGAACAAAGGATTCTAGAAGTGAACCACTGGCTAAAGGGTTGGTATCACCAAAAAAACCTTTGGATTCCTGGATCATGTTCTGCACTACCTCCATGATGGGCTTTTGGCAAGGGGTGGGCTGCATCTCACAAAGACTGGGAAGAATGTTTTCAGACAATGACTGGCTCAACTTATCAGGAAGGTTTTAAACTAAAATTCGAGGGGGGGGGGTGATCATTCTTTAGGATCCCTGGGGCCTAATTCCAAGCAAAAACTCCTAGAAAACAAATCAAATAATGAGGCAAAGGACGGATGGGAAGGAAGAGAAACTCAAACACCAAATGGAGACATAGGAAGCATACCCAGAGTCAGACATTAAGATTTCAAGTGCCTATATACAAATGGGAACAGGCAGAACGTGAACTATTAATACATGAAGGTACAATAGATATGATATAGCGGGAATTACAGAAACTTGGTGGGATGAAACACATGACTGGAATATACTAATAGAATGATCCAAACTGTTCAATATTCTGTAGCACTATATTGCTACAGAACAGCATGAACCAAAGACAAAAACCTCCTCAAAGCTCACATTTTTGGCGAACTGGTTGTTACAGTATGTGCAGCTCACCTCTGATAGAGGGAGTTGAAACTGCAAGAAACTTGGGTGAGAGTGACCATGTCATACTAGAATACAACATAACACACAAGCAATAGAACATGATGATACCAGAGTCCTAGATTTTAAAAGAACTGATTTTAACAAACTCATAGACAATGTGGGGAAGATTCCTTGGGTGAAAATCATAAAGGGGAAAACAACTCAAGAAGCTTGGGAAACTCTGAAAAGCCCAGTCCAGTATAATACCACTGAAATGGAAAGAGGGACACATAACTAAGGCAGAATATCAGAATCTACAAAGATGAAGTCAGGAAAGCAAAGGCTTAGAATGAACAAAGATTTGCAAGAAAAGTCAAAGATAATTGACAAAAAGTTTCTTCCAACATATAAATAACAAGGAAAAAAAATCAAGGAGTCTTCAGTCCACTAAAGAGAGAAGACAGCAAGGAAGTAACAGACAGTCAAGAGAAAGCAAAGCTTTCATTCTTTGCATTGGTCTTCACGCAAAAAGAAACTATAGCCCAACCTACCAAAAATATAACTGTGAAAGACAGACTAGAAATAAAAGTTAAAATAAACCCCCCCCCCCCAAATGGTAAGAAAACATCTGTCAACCCTCGAACCATCTTTAAGCTTCTTCAGGGTTGCCACATTGAGGCTGGATGGAGCTGTGGGAAAGGGAGGGGGGAGTAGAGATAGGGGATGAGAGAAGGGACCTGATTGGGGCATGTGATGCTTGTGTGTAATTGGTAGAAGAACTTTGGACTTTGAATTGGGTGGGGAAAACCCAGGGTTTTCAGAGTTGGGTTTTCACCAGATGTGCCAATATGGCATGCCTAATAAATCTGTACTTTAAGGAAGCCTTTGGCTTTAGAGTTTTGGTTTCATCTGGGCTGTTACTTGGAACCCTGACATTAACCTGACTCCCTTTTTAAAACAAGCAACAGCTCCCCGCAACCGCAGAGCTGCTGACCAGGGTCCTGTGCTCCGGCCACTTACCAGTTCACTATGCAGCGGGAAGACTCAGTGAAGATGGAGGAAAAGAAGCAGCTAGAGAACTGGTTCCACTGGAGCCAGCAGGTTTACCGGGGACAGCTCTGGGAGTCTCAGCCTCCCCTTGATGGTCAAGCAAGCAGCCGTTGAGCTTGAATGCCAGCTGGGAGCCCAGCCCAAGGAACCAGTCCTTTAGGAGTAGACCTGCAAGCTCCACTGATGTGGACATTGCCCCGTCGGCACTTTCATGGGCCCAACATACCAGGAACCAGCACCATGGCCAGCACCCCAGGAGCTGTACCAGGCTGAAGAGCAGTTAGCTGGGCAGCTGATTCTCCAGGAACACCAAGTCGCCGCAGCATGAGCAGAGTTTGCCACAATCTTCAAGTGAAGAGCCACAATGCCCATCGATCTCAGCGAATCCCAAGATTGGGGGTTCCAGCCACTGTCTAGGAGCCAAACCCTGAAGGGACTGCCAAAGAAGTTTGGCCAGCTGAGTTTCAGTAGCCTGGGCCAGCACCCCCCAGTCAGTGGGGATGTCATGGTCCTGGCCCAGCCAATGTTCACCTTTCCAAGCCAGGGGAACGTGACCCCTCTGAGCAGAGCTTCCCCGTCGTTCCATTCGGCGCAGAGTGGATCGTGCCAAAATCTCCCATGACGGGCCCAGTCTACTGTCTTGACAGCTGTAAACCTGCCGACTAGGCCCATAAGCCAATCCAGCCTGCCTCTACAAGGGAGAGCCTCTGGGCTGCTGGGACCAGCAGGCCCGTCACACCAGCCATCCATCAGGCTACCTCTGGCCAACCAGAGCCCCCCTGAATGGGCTTTCTACCCTGGTCAGGGTTAGGTGCAATGCCAATGGGCACCAGCACTGGGTCCCCAGCCTGCAGTAGCTCCACCACCCACCAGGGCCGCTGCTCCACCATCCTTCAGAGCAACATTTGACAGAACCCTGGGAAGCTTACCTACTTCCTAAACCAGGTCTGGTCCCACCTCAATCGCTATGTGAACCGGTCTGAACGGGACATGATTGGCCATAGCTGACAATATGGAGGGCGATGCAGCCAACTGGATAGTCCAACTACACAACCAGGCATCTCCTGAACTGGAGGATGCTGAAGAGTTCATGGAAGCACTAAGGAGCCAGTTTGAAGACACCAGCCAGAGACAGGAAGCAGAAGCAGAGATCAAAGACCTCAAGCAGAGAGGCTGTCCCATAAAGAAACTTGTGTGGGAGTTCCACAGAGTGGCAGGGAAGCTGCGAGACTGGCCAGAAAGCCTCTTTGTCCATTACTTCAAGGAGGTCCCGGACCTAGACCTCTGACAGGCCTGCGTGTAACGAGGCACCCCTGACAGCACACAGGAATGGTACTGGATGGCAGTGGCCACGGACTCAGAAGTCCACCCATGGTGCAAAACCACTCCTGAGAAGAAACCGAAGAGAACTTTGGAGCATCGATCCAGGTCACAACCTCCAGAGGAGCCAAAATCCAACCCAGCTACAGCTATCAAGTGCTTCAGGTGTGGCCAGCAAGGGCACCAAGCCTCCAAATGCCTCACTCCAGCTCTGGTTCCTCAAGCTAGAACTCCTGCAGCTGTGAGGCCCAAGAAAACCCCGCAGTAAGCAACTGAAAAGGGGAAGTTCACCTGGAAAGCCGTTGAGGCCTCCCCTCCCCCACTTGGGACCAAGGAAACTCCGGCTGCTGAGATTCTGCCCGATGCTGCTGGAGACAGCACCAGTGACAGCGGGGATGATCCCATGGTAAGTGAAGCCATCCGACCCTTTGCCATCAAGTCCCACATAGTGGCGCCCAGAATGGGGGCCCAGGGAGATATAGAAGCCATCATAGACACTGGCTGCACCAGATGCCTAATTAGTCACCCAACAGTCCAAAAATTAGGGACTGCCATGACACCCCTAGTATGCCCCATATGCTTCGAACAAGTCGATGGGACATTGATAGGGGGAGCTCCAGTCACTCTAATCACCGAACCAGTGAGACTGGAGATGGGCCGTCACTGGGAGCTCATCCACTTCGTCATGGTGCCAAAAATGACTAAATCCATCATCTTAGGCTTAGCCTGGTTAGACAAGTGGGCACCCACTATCATGTGAGAGGGCAGCTATAGAAATAAGAGTGGGCCCACAGTCACCCCACTCCAATGGGAAAACCAACCCCACAAAGCCACATCATGATCTGTGCCCTGGTAAAAACGCCGCTGCCATCACCATGGCACTACCCAGCTGCCCCCTGCTGCCAAAAGAGTACAGAGACTTTTTTGAGGCATTAAGCGAGCAAGAATGCAATGCCCCCCCCCCGACCCACTGACAGTACAGAAGAGCTGGTCCCAGGGGCTAAACTCCCTAAGCCAAAAATATATCCCATGACCCCCAAGGAAATGGAAGAACTAAGGGACTACATCGACACCAACTTGGTGAGGGGTTTCATCCAGCTGGCCAAGTCCCGGGTGGCTTCCCCCATGCTATTTAAAGAAAAAAAAAGATGGTTCAATGAGGCTCTGTATGGATTTCTGTGGAATTAATGCTGTGTGCGTGGAAAACACCTACCCCCTGCCCTTAATGAAGGACATGGTGGCCCGCCTAGCAAAAGGAAAGGTGTTCACCAAGCTTGATCTATGGGAAGCATACTACAGAGTCTGCATTAGAGAGGGAAACGAATGGAAGATAGCCTTCAATTGCCCACTAGGCAGCTTCCAGTTCAAAGTAATGCCTTTTGGATTACAAGGAGCCCTGGCAGTCTTCATGCAGCTAATCAACAAGGTGCTGCATGATCACCTCTACAAAAGGGTCCTAGTCTATCTGAACGACATTCTCATCTTTAGTGAGACTCTAGAGGACCATGTTAAATTAGTGCGCCAAGTCCTAAAGAAACTCCTCTGTCAAAATGCGAGTTCCAAAAGACCTCCCTAGACTACCTGGGTTACTGAATGTCAAACGAAGGAGTTGAAATGGACCCAGGGAAAGTGAAAAGCATCTTGGATTGGCAGCCCCCACACACCCACAAGCAGCTTCAGAGTTTCCTGGGGTTCACCAGCTTCTATAGACAATTCACCCCCACTTTTGCTGAAGTGGCACTCCCCCTCACAGAACTGTTAAAAACGGGAGGAGGAGGCCTCAAACCAAAGTCCAGGCAACCCCTGGCTTGGTTCCTGGAATGTCAGTGAACTTTCAAGGCCCTAAAGAAACTATTTGCTGAGGAGCCCATCCTCAGGCACCCTGAACCAGAACAACCATTCATGATCCAAGCGGACACATTGCCGTAGAGCGGTATTGCTACAAGTGAACCCACAGGACAAGCTACAGTCCTGCGCCTACACCTCCAAAAAGCTCAGTGACACTGAGAGAGACTGGGCAGTATGGGAGAAGGAAGTTTACATGGTCCTCTGTGCTCCCCTCACCTGGCAACACTTTTTAGAGGAGATAAAGTGCCCTTTGAGGTCTGGACTAATCGTAAAAGCCTAGAGGTGCTGAAAGCTCTCACCCAAGCAAGTCCAGTGGGCACAATACTTCAAGCGGTTCAAGTTCGAACTGAAATACATCCTGGATGGGAAAATATCAAACAAGCCCTGGTGGAAGCAGTGAGGACTTACAAAGCACAAGCCGATAAGTGCCACTCCCCCCAGCCTCCTTTCTGAGTTGGTGACAAGGTGTATCAACCAAGTACCTGAAGTTGAAGTTGCCAAGTAAAAAGCTAGGGCCAAAATTTCTGGGACCATTTCCGAAAGTGGAAATGATAAATCCCATAACAATTCAACTTAGCCTCCCACGCTTGCTAGGGAAAGTGCATCCAGTCTTTCATAGCAGCCTGTTAAAGCCGGTGGTAGGCTCCAAGCTAAGGCCGGTTGATCAGGCAGCTCTGAAGCCTATGGTAGTGCAGGGAGAGATCCATTATGAAGTGAAGAAAATTTTGGACTCGCGCTTGCATCGGGGTCAATTGCAATACTTAGTCCACTGGAAGGGTTACCCCGTACCTGAGGCTACCTGGGTTAAGAGTTGGGGTGTGAAGGCTGACAGACTAGTCAGGGAGTTTCAAAATAAGTACCCAGGGAAGCCTAAGAAGCTGCCTGGGGGAGGTCGGGGAGGCTAAGGCGAGGTTAGTTTAATTCTCTATGGTATCGCTTTCCTTTTGCAGAACAAACTTTTTGCATGAAGAGGGGCAGCCTGTCAACCTCGGAGCCATCTTTAAGCATCTTCAGGGTTGCCACAGTGAAGCTGGATGGAGCTGTGGGAAAGGGAGGGGGGAGTAGAAATAGAGGGGAGCATGTAGCCAAAATAACATTCTTTCCTCTGTGAACCAAGGACATTCTCACCAGCACCTGGAGGGGAGTGGACAGAGGACTCCAGGATGGGAGAAGGGACCTGATTGGGGCATGTGATGTTTGTGTGTAATGGGTGGAAGAACTTTGGACTCTGAATTGGGTGGGGAAAACCCAGGGTCCTCAGAGTTGGGTTTTCACCAGATGTGCCAATGTGATATGCCTAATAAATCTGTACTTTGAGGAAGCCTTTGGCCTTGGAGCTTTGATTTCATCTAGTCTGTTACTTGGAGCCCTGACAATACCTATCTAATCTTGATGAATACAAATGACCCAGACCTGACGGATTACATTGCAGAGTTGTAAAGAAGCTGGCAGATTTTATCTCAGAACTACTGTACCACATCTTTCAAAAATCCTGGTGCACCAGAGAACTACCAGAGGACTGGAAAAGAGCTGATGTGGTTCCCATTTTCAAAAGAGGAGAAAAAAAAACAGACCCAGGAGAAAAACAGACTAATCAGCCTAACATCAATACCTGGAAAGATACTGGAAAAGATAATAAAAATACACATCTGCCAACATTAGAAACAAGTAAAGTAATAACTAGCAGTCAGCATGGGTTTGTTAAAAACAGATCATGCCAAACCAATCTTATTTCATTCTTCAACATAGTAACTAAACTAGTAGACCAGCGAAATATTGTGGACATAATATACTGAAACTTCAGCAAGGCATTTGACAAATTAGACCACAACCTACTTCTTGGTAAGCTAGAAAAAAGTGTGATAGATAGCATCACCACCAGATGAATTCGCAACTGGCTACAAACCATACTCGACAAGTAGTCCTTAATGGTACTACATTTACACAGAGGGAATTAAGTAGTGGAGTACCACAAGCTTCTGTCATAGGCCCAGTACTCTTCAATATCTTCATAAACGACTTAGATGAAGATATAGAAAGGGAACTTACCAAATCTGAGATGATACTAAGCTGGCAGAAATATCTAATACGGTAGATGATAGGCTCAAGATCCAGATGGATCTTGACAGACTTGAACACTGGGCCCTATCTAACACAATGAAATTCAATGTAGAGAAAAGTTTGTGTACCAAAAGTACACATATAGACTGGGTGAAAACAAGCTTAATAGCAGTAACTCTGAGAGGGATCTTGGAGTCTTAGTAGACAACCAATTAAATATGAGCCAACAGTGTGCAGCGGCAGCCAAAAAAGCCAATGCAATCTTAAATTGCATTGTTAACAATCCTAAATTAACAAAGGGATACAATCAAGATTAAGTGAGGTACTAATACCACTCTATAAAGCCTTTGTAAGACCACACCTAGAGTACTGCATCAAGTTTTGGTCTCCACACTATAAAAAGATGTTGAGACTCTAGAAAAAGTGCAGAGAAGAGCAACCAGGATGATTAGGGGACTGTATGAAGAATGGTTACAGGAACTGGGCATGGCTAGTCTATTGAAGAGAAGGACCAGGGGAGACATCATAGCAGTGTTCCAATATTTGAGGGGCTGCCACAGTGTCACACTATTTTCCAAGGCACCCGAAGGCCAGACAAGGAA